>JAQQSW010022528.1:0-10441 GCA_028646575.1 Pseudocheirus occidentalis
AGCAAGAGAAGAAAGAAAATGAAGAGAGGAGAAAGGAGAGATAAAGAAGAAAAAGAGAGGAGAGTAAGAGAAGGGAGAGAAGAGACAGAAAGAAAAAAGAGAGAAAGAGAAAAAAAGACAAGGAACAGAGAAGAGAGGGGAGAGAAAGAGAGAGAGAGAGAGAGAGAAAGAGAGAGAGAGAAAGAGAGAGAGAGAGAGAAAGAGAGAGAGAGAAAGAGAGAGAGAGAAAGAAAGAAAGAGAGAGAGAGAAAAAGAGAGAGAGAGAGAGAGAGAGAGAGAGAGAGAGAGAGAGAGAGAGAGAGAGAGAGAGAGAGAGAGAACTGTGATGATGAAAGAAGCTGGGAGCCTACTGGGCGGGTGGCAGAATCTAAGCTGTGCAGACAAAGAGTGCTCTGAGATTCACAAGGAGACAATGAAGGCTCAGAGGGAAACACAGGAGAGACATGGGCCTGACAGCTCAATCTCACACCAGAATTATGCTTGTTCCTTGCAAAAAGAAGGTGCTGGAAGCTTCACGGTGTCATTTCTGGGGCTCAAAACAACATTACAATGTTAATTACCTGGCTTCTCATCTAAAGGGTCATTTTGGCACACTGGCCAGCTTGCTTTCTCACCCCATGGGGTCACATTTACAAAAATCCTCTCCTTTTGGGTGCCAAAGTCAGCAGGCCAGGAGATTTTGTTCCCTTTAGCAGCTTAGCCCAGTAGGTTAGGGAAGCATTCTCTTGCCTCGATACTGCTCTGGACCATAGGAGAAGCAGGGCATGCCAGGCAGTTGGGGATGATGAAGTTATGGCAGTGATAGTCTTTATGACAGCAAGGGAGTTAAGTTTCTGGGTGTTCCACATCACCTTCATGCTAAGGGGTTCTTAACCAGGCATTGGTGAATGTGCTTTTAATATCCTGGTAACTGTATTTCAATATATTTGGTTTTCTTCATAATCTTAGGTGTTTTGTTTTATGCTTTTAAAAACATTATTCTGAAAAGGCGTCCATGACAGAAAATAGGTTAAGAGCCCTTGTTACAAGAATGCAGAGGAAATCTATTTTAACAGGTAATCTTTTGTCTTCTGAACAGAGTTGTAATGTGAGTGAAGGACCACCAGAACTTTCTCCCCCACGGTGAGGAAATCAGAGGAGACTGATATCACTTATCAGCTAGAAACAAAAAGACTCAGCAGTGTAGGCAATAATAATAATTTGTTAAAAGAGATAGCTACCAGGTGGTCCAGCATGAGCTCCACACACACTGCAACCCCCCAATGAAGAGGGCTTTTCCTACTACTAGCCTTGGGTACTATTTGTTGGGTTTTGTCCAGGTGCAAAAACTCCCTCTGCCTTTGGATCAGAGGTCTATAACAGGTTAGTTCACTGGTGACCTGTATTCTCCTAGACAGGAAGGGGGCTGGAGAACTGGAACAAAGAAGACATCTGGAATCTTCCTAAACACAGGAAACCTGGGGGGGGGGGGAGAGCAATTCAAGAGAACTGGAAGCGAGGACTAAACCCCACAGAAGAAGAAACCCACAGGGGCCAGTGCTGAACGTTCATGCTTGGATGATAAAAAACACAATTACTATAGCTATGCCTTTTTCAACTGACTACCTGTTTTAAAACAAATAATCAGACACTGACCAAATAACCTATAACAGGTAATAGACAATGGAAGAATGGAAGTCATTACATATCTTGATCTTGTAAATGGCAAATAAAAGATTACAGCAATACCAACATTACACATCAGATTAAAATGATTCCCTGCCCCCAACACAAACAGAAATCTAGCTAAGAAAATTGAACTTCTTTTGCCCTTAAAATATAAAACACAGAATGGAAACATATATACCAGAGATGTATTTTGATAACACATACTATAAAAATTTCCAGGTGGGAGTGTGCCTACCAAGGTCTTAAGTCTATGGAATGTTTTTTTTTTTTTTTAGTTTGCACATACAAGTTAAAACAAATGCTAGGACCTGAAAATATGCTTGTACATCTGATTGTTTTCCTACACTGAGAAAGAGAGTAAAGCCTTCCACCTTTCACTGTCATAAGTTGACGGCTCCAAAATCACCTTTCCATTCTGATAAAAACAGCTTTCACCTAAAATAGGTAAAGCATTTTGCCAACATGACTTAATTAAACCTGACGACTGCTGAGAAAACAGGCAAGGCAGTTTTATCACCCGGTGGGGGGAAAGCACTCTCCTTTGCTCCCCTAACCTTGAATCTCTGGCTTCATCTTTTCCAGATCTCAAGAACGACTTTCATGGTTAAGATTTAAGACAACTTTCAATCAATGTTCGAAAGATCTTTCCAGTTTCTATATAGTTGGGAGACTCACCTCACCTTTAGCCCAGAGATAGGTAATGCCTCAGAATATATTCTTCCATCTTGTTCCAAGCTTTCAGGTTGCCAGGATATAGAGTGGGGTCGGTGTGCTGGGACCCACAGGCCCCACAGACCACTTGCTGGTGTTAAAGGCAGGGTAACTACAATCTACAGGCCTAAGCAAATTAGGTGCAGCCCTCAGGCACCTGTCAAGCTGTCAGTGAGACTCTTATCTGGGCAAAATTTTAAGGCCCCTTAGACTGAGCAGTGGAAAGAGCTGGATGGCAAAGGAAAATCAAGGCTTTGCAGTCAATTAGAAGGGCTTTATTAGGCTCTTAGGAGTGATTAATAGCAACATGACCTAAGACTGAATCCAACCCTGGTTTGGGATGAATTGGAGATCATGTCCCATATTCACTTTAAACAAGTTTTTTAAAAAAGCCACACATTACACATACTATCAGTAGCTTGGAAGGAACTCTTCAAAAATGCAAAAATAGACTGAGTAACATTTGTGAAATTAAAAAAAAGATTCTTTATAAATGTGGTATAGTAAAATGTGTATGGGGGAAAGAGGAAAGAAAAATATATCTGGAAGTGTACACATCTCAGAGTCTGTGAAGTCGTACCCAAAGACTGTGAGATCTCTGGCTCCAGCAGGACACGGAAAAAAGCCTAGATTAGATGGAGCTGGAAGAGGCTTTAGAGAAATCTAGCTCAATCCCCTCCTATCATACATGGGGAAACTGAGGGTCAGAGATGTGAGAGACTTGCCCAAGGTCACAGCTAGTAAAGTGGCAGGGCCAGAGTTTAAGCCCAGATTCTCTGACTCCAAATTAGTGCCTTGTTGATTCTTCATAGGATGACAGGGTTGCCTGAAAAACAGTGGGTGGGGGGTATAAGATGGAAAAAAAGAAAAATAAACTTTTAGCTGCCACTAGGCAATTAGTTGTTCCAGTAAGAGAGGATGTTGGCCCTGGAGTCAGAAAGAGCCAAGTTCAAATCTGACCTCAGATACTCTCTAGCTGTGTGACCTTGGGAAAGTCACTTAACCCTGTTTGCCTCAGTTTTCTCATCTGTAAAATGAGTTGGAGAAAGAAATGGCAAATCCCTCCAGTATCTCTGCAAAGAAAATCCCAAATGGGGTCCCAAAGAGTCAGACATGATGAAAAACAACTGAACAACAACAATCTTACACTAATCTCAAGAGCTTCAACCCGAGGAGGTACCACAGTACAATATAAAGAAAGCTGGTCTATGTTATGACTCTAAAACCAGGGTTCAAATCCCTTCTCTACCCCTTGTAAATTAAATAAACTTCTCTCTTCAGTTTTTTCATCTGTAAGGTGGAAATAATAACAGATCTTATCTCCCAAATTTATTTTGATACATGTTAGATTGATACATGCTGGATTGATACACGTTAGAAGGTCGCACAGGTCCCTCCCAGCTTTAGGGTCTAATAACCACAAGAGAATCTAAAAAAACCCATCGGACTTTCTTTGGAACCAACACATGCATTAAAACAGTGACATTCTACTCTGGCAGGGGCTCCTTTTCGGAGCAATTTCTCCAGAATATTTAAATACTGATGAACTGCTTTTCCTTTCTGGGGAGCCTCAAAATAAGATATGTTAAGTCAGAGTAGGTAAAGTAGGAAAGGCCAAATCAGGGTGGCTTCAAGATTGCATCACATTTCGTGGTATGGAATTGAATCTCTAGCAGGCAGAGTTTTTAAAATAATCACACCTGGAAACATCCTGCTCCTCCACCTGCTGCATTCTTCTCCTGAGTTTTAAGCCTCTGATTGTGGAGTTAAATACACTGCAGGGGCACCCGGTTTACATTCAGAAGCACTGCAGGAGAGTGGGCTTCGAAGGCCATGTTGGTTCTGAACTCTCACTAATAGCTAATGGACATCAATGTTCCTGCCCCACACGTGCCTCCAAGCTCCCTGTTTTGCCACTTCTGTCTTCTGAATTCAGTCTTAATCATAGCATGTCTTAGATGGAAGGGACTTTGGAAATCTTCCAGACTAAGGATTCTTTTTTGGCTTGTTTTTGTTTTTGATTTTTGGAGGGGGGAAGGTAGGGCAATTAGGGTTAAGTGACTTGCCCAAGGTCGCAAGGCTAGCTTTTTTGTGTTAAGTGTCTGAGGCCACACTTGAACTCAGGTCCTCCTGACTCCAGGGCCTGTGGCTCTATTCATTGTGCCACCTAGCCCCAAGGCTAGGGATTCTTAACCTGGAGCCCACAGATCATCATGGGTAGATTCCAAGAACTTGGGTGATGAGGCAAAAAAGTTCATCTTTATTTTAAGTAAACTTTGAAATTTAGCATTTTTGAAAAGAAAACAAAAAAATGAAATTTTGCATTTCCTCCAATTATGAATTTATTTAAAAATAAAAGATATTATTCTGAGAGGGGTTCATAGCTTCACCAGACTAAAAGAGTCTATAACACACCACAAAAAAGGTAAGAATCCCTACCCTAATTCAACCCTTTCATTTTGCAGACTCCTAAATCAGATCCTCTGTTCATGCCATCTCTAGGTCTTAAATAGGCTCCAACTACCAACCAACCTCCCCTGCCCTCTATTAAATACCCTTCTCTATGCCAGCCTGTTTAAAGAAGCCATATCTGGATCTGAACCCCTCCCCACCAAACAGCCCACTAATCTCCAAGACTGGATTAAATTAAACCAAGGACCACTTGCAAACTCTCATTTTTTTTGGCATTATGTGAATTTTCTATAAAAATTCTATAATTCTATAATGTGAATATTCGATACAATTCACATGTCTATGTGAATTTTCTATAAAAATAAATGGTATGAGTAGATATAATTAGGCTAATGTGAACTGCTGTGAAAGGGTAGGCTTCGCAATATGGAGTCAAAAAGCATTTAGGTTCCTACTATCTGTACAGCACTATACTAAAGCACTAAAAAGACAAAGAAAGGGAAAAATGCTCTCTGCCCTCTAGGAACATAGAATCTAATGAGGAAGACAACATACAAAAACTGGGTACAGACAAGACACATACAGGAAAAACTGGAGATAAGCTCAAAGGGGAATTGGGAAATACTAGCATTAAAAGGAATGGGGAAAGACTTCTTACAGAAGATGGGACTTTAGCTGAAACCTAAAGAGAGCCAAGGAAGCCAGGAGGTAAAGCCAAGGATGGAGAGCATTGCACAGGAGAACAGCAAAAGGGAGATGGACGGTCTTGGGTGGTGATATTTACTCTAGTAATCATCAGAGTCAGGCTCTCGGTTAAAATGTTTTCTTCATGTAGCTCACATGTCATTGACCTTTTAGAATCATATCACCAGATCAACATATTTACCCAATTCTTACAAGAGGGGCGTGTTTAGAACTCAACTGGTTTACCTACAAAAATGCCCTTCCCCTTTAGCCACTGATCCCTGAAGGAAGTTTAAAGGGAGCCATGAAAAAAGAAGCGATAAAAATGTGAATAAATGAATATTATTTGCTCAAGTTTAAAGGCTGCTTTTCAAGTTAATTTCAGAGCCAGAATAGACACAGTCCATCTTCCAGATAATCTCAATATGTCTTTTTTTAATAAGCAGATAAAATTGATGGGACTAGAATGAAGAAATAAATCCATATCTCTAAACAACACACACATACAGACACACAACAAGCTGGTACCCAATTGAGTATGTGGGAGGAGAACACAGTAGGTAGATGTTCATAAATTATACTTGGCTTGTTGCAAAACTTAAACTTTGGTGATTTTAAAGAACATCCCCACTCCCTCATCCCCACTTCTGCCATTTTGTAGAATGTGACTAGAAATTCCAGAGGTTGTCTTTATCTAGAGAAAGCCCCCTTTTAGTGTCTTCCCCCTTACCAATATATACCATAAGTCTCATAAGCAGAACATCTGTCTATGTCTGTCTGTCAATCGTTCTATTCTTATATCCATATCATGGCTAAAGTTGAGATTAGTCATTCTTTACATATAAGGTACATCTCTAACATGTAAGGTATATTCAGGATATTCATGAGACATGAATGTATAAGGAAAGAGGGAAAAGGGAAGGGCATAAATATTTATTAAGCGAATACTATATACCAAGACTTTTCATTTGGTTCTCCCAACAACCCTGGGAAGTAGATGCTATCATGATCCCCATTTTCAGCTGAGGAAACTGAGGCAGATAGAAGCTGAATGACTTACCTAGAGTAATAATTGCCTATGACCAAATTTAGACTCAATTCTTCCTGGTTTAGGGTCCACCACTCTATTCACTGTGCCACCTAGCTGCCTTGGGTACAAGTGGATGTTTCATCAATAAGAAATGGCCCCGGTTAGATTAAACAAGCAATATTATCTTACCCTCCATCTCCCCATTCCTTATTCCCATCCCTAATTCTCCCATATTATGGGCAAGACTATTTCCTGTCCTTCACGCCACATCTTATCATTCCTGACTCAGTTTCCCTGTTCTATATTAAAGAGGAGCCTAAATTATCTCCCCTGATGCTCAGCTTTCTAGTCCTACTGAACAGATATTTTCCACACCAAATTTTGGTCCTTAGACATTTGTGCTGATTAATTTCAAGGATTAACAGGCTAATCCTGACATTAGTCAGTTCCAGTTTTGTCTGTAACATAGATTGTAGGTACAGAATCATTCTACTTTTAGGAATGTTCTTTTCTCTCAGCCAAGGAAGTGTTTCTAAGTACTCTAGGCACGAGACGTCATAAATTTAAGATTAAAGTCATTTGAAGTAGAGTGTATTTCCATTATATGTTTATATGTACACCCTAATGATGGGACTGATACCTGTACAGCATTTCCATGTATAGTCAGAAATTTGAGCACTGTGTGATTGACTAGAGAGATCTTTTTGACATATAAAAATGTGGCAACAGACACTGTTCTCACTGTGGCTTTCCACTTCCAATATTTTCTCACATGGGTAATTCTACACCAAATTTACAGTTCCATCTAAACTTGGCCCTGGTGCTGAGGCAGTGGCATAAAAATATCCTTAAAAGAGGGGAAGACTTGGCAAGAAATAAAACCCTTCCTATCTATCCACTCACTTGCAAGCTCCACTCTTGCATTCCTAACAATGGCAGCCCTGAAGTAGGATGGTCCTATTTAATAGTGAGCCTTTTCCAGAAAGAGTCAGCTTCGTCCCCTTCGTCCTAGACATATGTCATTTATCTGAATGTGAAACTTCAGAGGAGGAGTCCTGGTATATAATTAGAAATCCATACCACTGCACTGATCAATATAATTTGATCAACCCACCTAGTTAGATATATACATATATATGAATGCATATGTACATATATGTACACACATACATGTATGTACTAGATAGACATGTGCAAATATATGTATATGTGTGCATATTATAGAGAAATGGATAGAGAGTAGGGTGTTGAGTTTTTTTATGTTAGGCTTTACCCAAAGTGAATATGTAAGCTTAAACATATTTGCTGGTGTAGACATAGTTTAGTCATTCAAACCACGTATGGGCAAGAGGAAGTCTAAATCAGTGAAGCCTAAATGTATCTAAGGAAACAAGAAAGAAAGTATGGCTGAATGATGATGATGAAGACTAGTATGTACCAGAGGCAAGATCTGAACTCAAAAGTGCCTGGTTCCAAGTCCAATGCTCTAGCCACTACACCACTAAGGTCCTTTCTGGCTCCAAATCCAGCTATCTTGTACCATATTGTTCTTACAGCTTTTAATCACAGCTTTGCCATCTTTCCTGGATGGCTCCTTCCAACATTCCACATCTTTCTGAAGAGCTCAGTCTCTTCTATCACTGCCGTCCTTACTTCCCACCCCTGTACTGCCAACAGCAAAGCAGAACCATATGCCCATTTGTCTAGCAGCCTGACATTACCATCCAGCTAACCAAGCCGATAGTAGCACACTCCTAACTCTGGATCTAGGATTGTCTTTAAAACAAACCAAACAGACCCAGGAGACCAACTTTGACATAGTTTAATTTACAGTGTAATCAACAATCAAACTTGAAGAGCTGACATTTCCTCTACTTGTGTAACTGGCCTTAAGAAAAGAGAATCAGACCCTTTTATCTTCTCAAAGCCAAAAGAGTATTAGATTTGGAAGTCAAAGAAGTTTTTGAATTCTAGCTCTGTGTAACCTTGGACAAATTAAATTCACTGGGCCTCAGTTTCCTTATCTGCAAAATGAAGGAGTCAAACGAGATTACCTACAACTTTCCTTCCATTTCTAAATTTGTGACTTATGATCCTTCCTTCTTTTAGTTGTGAAGAGCGTGAAAGCAGTAATCTACTTCTCCTTATCATTTGCAGAGCGCTAAAACAGTCCAATGTCCGAGAGAGCGTAATGCAGCATTTCCCAAACTAATATGGCTATAGGGCACTTTAAAACCAGCCACAAAAATCAATGAATGCTAGTGTGAAGAGACTATTGCTTTTGTTATACTTTCCTGGACAAAGGGAAAATTTTGGAGCAAAATAAAGGACAGTAAATCTATTTTTCAAAACTCTGATTTTTTAATATGTTGAAAAATAGATGCACAGTACCCAAACTGTCATACCTATGCATATATATATATAACATTTCTGATATACATTTCATATTGTTATAAGGGAGATATCACTAATATCATTTTTAGATAAAATCATTATTTTTTTATAAAATGGTTCAGGACACAAAGGTTATATCAAACACAGTTTGGGAAATGTTGGCTTATGGCATAAGACAAGGAGGAAGAAAAGCTAAAAGTAGTATGTCAAAAATTTGTAGTGTATGATTATATTAAAACTAAAAAGAAGTAAATCAAATGGCTTGAGAACTCTTTAAAAGTATATAGTACAAGACCTTCAGAGCCAAAAGAAACCTTAAAAGTCATGTGTCTATCACTCTAACTTACAAACAGGAAAACTGAGGCTAATATGGATGTCAAGTTAAATAAAAGTCTGAGGAAGCTTCTGGGATCCGGGGTCATTTTCAGGAAGCTCTAGGAAGTCCTTTTTTGTGCTCAATGGAATACACTTATTTTAAAGTGAGACCACATAGAAGTTTAGATTGCTCAATGTCCTCATAGACTATAAACTCCCTGAAAACAAGACTTCTTGGGCCGTTTGACCATCTTGGTGTTCTCTTGCCTCACAGTGCCAGGTGTAGAGCATTTTTCACATTAAAAACTGCAGTGAGGCCACATATGGCCCCTTCACTGTAAAGAACCTTGGTTCTTTAATAAATAAATTAATTCAATAAAATATGTCCCCAGCTTCTGGCATCACCGTGAAGTGTCTCCACTTCCCTTGGTTGTTGGTCATGGTTTTTTGTTTATTTGAGAACTTTTTCTTTGACTGTGATCCCAAAACTGTAAGTCTTTTCTTTTAAAATCACGGTTCTAGCCCAAGAAAGTCCTCTACAAGAGACAAAACTAAAAAAAGTCATCATATTAAAACAACCATGAAATGTCTGACAGATGACTGACCACAAAAAAGTTAGGATGAAGAGCACAAGCTATGGGGAAAGTTTGGTTTCAGAAATACTTGGAGGTTTTATTAAAGAAAAGAAAAAAAATCTCTATTTCACTAATTGTTCATTTAGTTTGTTAAGAAAGCATCTCGGAGCCAAGATGGCGGCTTAGAAGCAGCAAAGGACCACAGCTCCCACACAAACACGCTGAAAAACTCATAAAATGGGACGCTAAACAGATTTTCAAGCTCCAAAACTCTCCACAAGACAGAAAGCACATCTGTTGCTACAGGCAGCGCAGCAGGCGGGGCTCTTCGCAGCAGTCTGGAACCCGCGGCTGAAACCCCGGTGGCTCAGGCCCTGGGCCATCAGGCGGGGAACCACGGCTGCAGGAGAGCAGATCGGCTGCACTGGAGCTACAGTTACCACACTTATCAGGCCAGAAGACAAAAAGGCTAAGAGAAAGGTCAGTGGATTTTGCTAACTGGGGAGGAGAAGAGCGGGTCCGGCCAAACTGCTCCCAGGGCAAGGAGGCAGCGGGAGGCGGCTGTACCAGCAGGACCGGCTCGCAGCGGCCCCCATTGGACTGCTTCAAAGCCCTCAGCCTGCAGATAGCAGGGGGGCTAACGCGACCCATC
>JAQQSW010022529.1:0-10441 GCA_028646575.1 Pseudocheirus occidentalis
GGAGTGTCTCAGCCAATAGCATTCTTCCAAGTCACAGGGGAATTCACACCTTTTCACCAATGGACAGAGTTCTATATTTAACACTAGGTTACTAGGATCTACTTAACATCTGATCAAACAAATTAATTACCATTACAACACCTCTCCTCTATCTGTCTCCAGGTGGGTTCACCCACATGCAGATAAACCCACATAGGAGTATTAAAGGGTTGCGGCATTAGGAAGGTTGAGAATCACTGCATTAAAGAAATATTATTGCAAGCTCCCATAAAGAGGCAGTTTAAGTAGTAAGGAAATATAGTCTGAGTCGTAGAGACCTGGGAGCTTTTTATATAAAAATTTATGAATAAAACAAGTATTTCTATAATATAGTACAATGAAAAAGATGATTTGATATGAAAATGCAAATCTACTATGCACAACTTTCCATTCCTTTCAAATGGACCACAAAATTATCATATGAATGTCTTTTTTTCTTTTTCTTCCTATTGTTTTTGGGTATGCCGACTGTTTGATTATGCTTATTTGTTGGAAGTTCTTCCTCTCCATTTCAGTTTTTATTTCATTTGGGGTATGGGTTAGGAAGAGTAGAGGGTAATAATAATTATTTTTTAAGGCATCAAATCATTTTCTTTAAATGGACAGAATTGAATGGATGGTCAGAATAAAACACATTTTTAAAGTCATATATGGAATTTTTTATATAATTTTTAAATTTGAAATGGAATATTGTGGATTCATGTGGAATAATCTTTTTGTGTTCTGTTGTATATGTAGAAACTATCTTTTGGGTGTTTAAAATAAAAGAAAAATTATAACTAGAAAATAAAAGTCATTTTGTAGTACAGGGGTACAACTTTTTGGTTTCCAAAATCACAAAGCTTTCTCAAAAAGAAATACTAGTAGAATAGTTTTAGAGCTGGAAGCAAAATTAGAGGTCATTTTTTCACAACCCCCTTATTTTAGAGTTGAGGATTCATGAAACAAATGTCGTAATTTATGTGTGTTGCTTAAACTAAACAAAAAGTTATATGTTGAACACCTAAGCTGAACTATTACTTCTCTTTATGCATACGAGCTAACTAGAAAATATAATCTTCAGCTCTAAAAGAGATGCTATGGAAAACACTGACTTTGACGATGATTTTAAATGTAACAGAAATGATAACTCTATGTCTAGAAATGGTTAATGAGAGATGACCCCTCCCTCTTACTTGCCCTGGAAAACAAGGAATGTGTCAAAACATCTTTGTACAACTCATGAAGCCTGTGTCACCCCACTTCTCAGAATGTTTTTAAATGCATAATGTAAAATGAATAGAATTACAAAGGAAACCAAATACACTGAATAGATGTCTGTAAGCAGAAGATAGCAACTATGTGCTGTTGAGGGGAGGGGAAGCCATGTAGCACAGGGGATAGAATTGCCAGGCCTGAAGTCAGCAAAACTCATCTATCTTAGGGAATTTTTTTTTTATTGTCATCATCACTTGGCCTCAGACACTTAGTTGCTATGTAACCCTAAAGAAGGCATTTTACACAATTTTCCTTAGTTCCTCATCTGTAAAATGAACTGGAGAAGGAAATGGCTAAGCCCTCCATTATTTTTGTCAAAGAAACTCCGACTGGGATCACAAAGAGTCAGACATAACTGAAACAAATGAATAATTACAAATAGCTGCTTAGTGGAAGGTCAAGTAACTATAGTAATTTCAAAGTGATGAGCATAAAATGTTATTTTGAGCTATCAGCAACTCTAATTGTCATAGGAAAATATTTGTGATTTCTATCCTTGACAATATCATAGGTATTGCTGGTACTACTATGCTTTGTTGCTTATATTCAGAATTCAAGGAAATACTAGATTTCAATTTAAAGTTAGTTCAGTAAAGATATATATACATATATATGTATATATATACATATATACATACATATATATAATTTTTCTCCCTTCCAATTTCACAAATCCCATAGAAACTACCTATGTATCCCTTGGAGCTCCGTGGACCACAGGTTCAAATTCCATGTCCTGTTTCAGTAGGTTGCATGATGAATTTAAATTACCCTGCCTGACTTTCCAGTAGGAGTCATAATGAACTGAAAGATATCTGGGGAGAGAAAGTAGATGCTTCCCCACCTAGCCCCTAACCCTGTGGTACGCACTGATGTCAATACAGTCCAACCACTCAATCATTAGAAGAAATAGAATTCAAACTGAGATAACTTATTGTGAACCAGTGCAGATAAAGGCTGACCTGTAAGGTGCCAGTGGGGAGACATCTTATATTCATGGCCTGAAGCAGAGAGTATCCATGGGAAAACATTAGATAGAGTGTTTCTTTGAGCTATGACACAGCTTAATAGAAGTACTGGAAAGGGAGGCTGGTCCCCAGGAAACAACTGCCATTTTGTGGAGGGTGAGGAGAACTGCATTGAGAAAAACTGGAATGTGGGGTGTGGAAGGGAATGGTGCATGTGTGACATCTGCTGGTAGCTGAGGAAAGTTGTGAGAAGCAGAATGTTGAAAAGGCCTTGAGGGAACTGGAGTCATGGGAAAATTGCTAGAGCTAGAATTATAAGGAGGGAAAAACACAATGACATAACTTTTCTCACGCATTTGCCAGTTGTTTCCTAGCCTTTTTTGGTAACAATTCAAAGGTCTACCAATGGGTGTACTTCTATACCTATTATACTTAACTTCCAGTTGTCTTTCCCATGCTGAGTATTTTCATTGTCTATCTTATTTGCCAATTTTCTAGGTATGCGCATAAGCCTCAGAGTTGTTTTAATTGGCACTTATTTTATCACTAGTAACTTAAAACAAGCATTTATTTGCTTGTTAAATGTTTGTAAATCTACTTTTGAAAATAATTCATAACTTTTAACCACTGACTTATTAGGAAATGGTTTTTTTTCCTCACCATCAATAACATTTGCTTGATACTTTAAGGTTTACAAAGCACTTTACAGAAATCATTTTATTTAATTTTGAAAACAATCCTATGAAATAGATGCTTTTATTTTCTCTAATAAGCGATGAGGGAATTGAGAGTGAAAGCCCTTTACCCTTGGTCACATAGCTAAAAATTCCTTGAGGTTGGATTTGAACCAGATCTCCCAGTTGCCAAGTATAACACTTTGCTAACAATCGCATAGTGCTTCACTGTGTGTCATTTATCTGTGTTAGATGATGCAACCCAATTGACAGTTTTCCTCTCATATAGGATTTGTCCAAGAAATGGTGTCAATATATAGATTGATATGCTATAGTAAAATGAAAATGCATAAATTACAAATATAAAAGTTACATTCTTATAAAAAATAAAATAAAGAGAATGGAAGAATGTACATCTTCCAAATCTGTCCATGAAAAGAATTTTTAATAAATAATGGGAAAGGGAGACTTTCAAGAGGAAAAAATAGACACACTATTCTGCATAAAGTTAAAAAAAAGTTTTGCATAAGTAAGATCAAAGTATCTAGAATAATGAGGAAAATCAGGGAAAGAAAGGCAAAAAGAAACCCTTGTCTAAAAGGAATTAAAATTTAGTTGGGAAAATATGCACACGTATATATACAGACATGTGTATACATATTTAAATACATACACATGTATATCTGCTTATAAATATATATATATATATCTATAAACAATATAAATATAAGCTTTGGGGGGAGGCAGAGACAAGTATTAATAACTGAAAGGATCAGGGAAGTCTTCAAAAATAGTGGTCCTTGAGCTGAAAATTGAAGGAAGTTATGGTTACTAAGATGAGAGGTGAGGAGGGAGTGCATTCTAGGAATGGGAGACCACTGGGATAAAAACAGAGATGAGAAATAGGTTGTCATGTGTGACAACAGTATAAAGTCCAGGTTGACTAAGTTGTAGAGTCCATAAAGGGAAAGTAATGTACAAAAGGCTAGAAAGGAGGGTCTGGTTTAGGTTGTCAAATTCTTTATATGCCAAAAATGACTCTCAGATTTTTATTTATGGATAAAATGTAGTAACCTGAATATTTTTAAGATGAGGAATTACTGAAGACCTGAACTTTCAGAATATGATTTTGGGAGCTGTGTGGAGGATGGATTGAGAGGTAGAATGTTATTCCAAACACATTTTCTGTCAAGCAGCTAATTTTCTAGTTGTTGTTTTTATTATTGTTGTTGTTTGTTTTTTTAAGTTGTGTTACTCCCTATGTCTTGCAAAAACTATCTCCCATTACTGGAATACATGCATTCTTCATGTCTGCCTCAGAAATGCTTTAACTTTTTTAAGAGTTTATCCCAGCACCACCTCCCATAAGATATCTGTAGTTATTGTTTCATATATATGTGTGTGTGTGTGTATACACACACATGTATATATATATATGTATAAATATACATATACACACATACATATATATATGGTTATTAAGGGCAGTAAATAATTTTTTTTATTAATTTTTGCTTTTTTGTTGTTTCATTTTATTTCCAGAGCCTGTTATCAGTAAAAATGAATGAATGTCTCCTAAATGAATGTAGTAGTCTGTGGTCTTGAATCTCTCAAACTTGGAGGTGTTGATTTTTATCTATGCTAAAAATATCATACTGATATTTACCTATGTAGTCTGATACCTATGTAATTGGTTCCACTGATCTTACATAAAAATTTCATATTTGCAAAGATATATATGTATATATATACATATATATGTATATATATATTCACATTTCATCCTCATAATAGCCCACTGAGTTAAGCACCATTATTCTTTCCATTTTACAGATGATAAAACTGAGACTGAAAGAGAGCAAGTGACTTTCCTAGGGTGACATAGTCAACATATTCCTGAAACAAGATTTGAACTGATGTCTTGGTGATTTCAAGACCAGTACACTTACCTACTGTACCATCTACTATCTTCTTTTCTACATTAAGCATTACCAATTTTTTTGAATGATCATTAGGTTACCACATGAATTCAAGTACACAGGTGCCTTTTCCCATTAATTCTTAACTGTTTTCATTATTTCTCTTGAGAGTCTAGAATTTTGTTCTTTTAAATCATGTTTGTTTTCTTAATATTTTGTCTAATTTTCTAAAATGAGCCATTAGTGGATTACCATCAAACTTAATGTGTAAGTTGATGTAGATAGTATTTTCATTTCTATTATTTTGCCATAACTCAATCTTTGCCAATGAAGATCACATTAATTATTCAATTGTATTGTTCAACTCAGTATTCAATTTAGTATATCTTCTTATCCACAATACTATCCCAATAAATCAGAAATTACCACTTTCAAATTCTGTTGCTAGCACTAGATTCAATGGGTAAGGAAAAATAAAATAGCTGGAACAGTTAAATGCAATTCACTAGAACTTATGTAAGCGTAATATCCTAAGAATTTTTGTTTTGTTAAGGAATGAAGAGAGATTGGACTGGAGATGGTAAAGGAAGGAATATAAAATGAGTGCTGGGAAAGCACTGGGTTTGACTAACACTATGTGTAGTGAAGTTTCACTGAGAGGTCTTAGAACATATGAAAGTGTAGTACTATTGACACTGTAAGAGATTTTAATAGTATGGAAACTGGGGTGGAGGGAAGCATGGAAAAAGTGAGATGATGTTTATCCTAACCAGTAAGGGAATAAATGAGTTGATGACTCCCAGGACAAATGGCTGGACTTGACAGCCCTGATTCTGAAAGAAACTTTTATGTGAGAGAGATCATGTTTGCATAGAGATAAAATATCTCAGTCTTAGTGACCTTGACCCCTTTACTTATGCAGCAATTAGACAAAGAGGAAAAAAAGTGGAAATGAGATCCTAGTTTGTTTTCTTGTAACATATATACCTGAATTCTAGTTTCTTAGAACTGCCTAATTTGGTTTGGAATAGAGAATTGTGGGGCACATGTTATATTTGAGAATGCATGACAATGTGTGACAAGCTTCTAACAATCATAATTTTAGAAGAATAAAAATCAAAAGAGATCATAAATGTCAGGATGCATTTCTTAGACTTACTTCTCAAATCTGTCTTCCATCATGCTTCTGAGATTATCTTCCATCCACTCTCTATATAGTTTGTATTACATAGTTGTTCGCATACAATCTCCCTCATTCAACTGTTAAGATTCTTGATGGTAAGGACTGTAGTATTCTGCTTCTTGACTCAATGATAATGGAAATAATGTTCCATTAATTCCAGTATCAGTCCTTTTTAACAAATAATCAATCAAAATCAATAAGCTCAAGGAGTTCACATATTAATGTTAGACAAAAGATATACAGAAATAAGTATATATAAGATATATGTCAAGTCAGTACAATATAACCTTAGAAAGGAAGGTGAGGGTGGGTGGAAGGAGATACTTAGAATTGCATAAAGTTACATGTGACTTAATAAGTGAAGAAAGTCAGGAAATCTAAAAGGTGGAGTTTAGGAAAAAGAGTATTGTAGGTATTGGGGATGCCCAGTCCAAAGAAAATTGATACATATATCTAAAAAAGATATACTTTTGAGAATCAATATAAAAGGAATTATTAGATACAGGAAGTGAGTGTGACTGTAGTTAAGATACATTCAGTGTGGGGTGGCTAGGTGGTGCAGTGAATAGAGCACTAGCCCTGGAGTCAGGAGGACCTGAGTTCAAATCCGGCCTCAGACACTTAACACAAAAAAACTAGCCGTGTGACCTTGGGCAAGTCACTTAACCCTAACTGCCCTCCAAAAAGCAAAATAAAAAAAGATACATTCAGTGGTGCATTAAGTAGCACTCCTGAATTAGTAAAACAAAAAAACAAAAGAAGCTCAGTGTTTTTGAGATGAAACATATTTATCTATGTGATATTAATGTAAAATATTGATAAGAATTCTGCCCTACACAAAGTCATGAGTTGCCCTGCTGGAGAGAAATGGTGATCAGCATTGCTGGGGGAATACACACACACACACACACACACACACACACACACACACACTCAAATCACAGATCAATCTCTGTTTGTAAATGAAATTTAGAAAAAATCTTCATACAATGAAATTAGAAAATTTACATGCAATTTACTTATTCAGTAAATGTGTGTTGTTTATCTGTCTTTATTTTGTTCACTATCCTGCCATCCCCTTTATAAAGTAGCTTCAATAAGATCTCAGTTTAAGGAAAAACAAGCATAAGGGAATTTTAAATTCCTTTGTCACATTCTTCCTTTATCATTCTACACAGTCTCATAAGTTCCCCTCAAAAAATATCTAAAAGTTTTTATTAATAAGTGGAGATTTGTTTCATTGCAATGACAATGAGTTTCAATCTTTTGATATGGGTCTGTATTTTGTATCTTTACATGGAGCTATGAAACATTTCTTCACAATGGAGATGTATGATTGCCTTAAGCAGCTTTTGGCCTTTGCTTCAAAATATGAAACCAATCTCTTAAGACAAGTAACTCTTGGAAAGACGCATTTTAAGCTATGAAATCTCTCTTCTTCAAATAAAACAAAATCTTTTGATAATAATATAATTTTAATTATAATAATAATTATAAGATTATAATATTTGATATAATATAATTTAATAATAATATAATATAATTTAATGAGTACATTGGTCTTAATTATTAATTATTCCAAATAAACCAACATTGAATTAATACATTTCCGTATATATGTATTCTATGTAAACACATACAGCAATATTAATCATGATACATTACAGATATGAACTAATTTTAATAATGGGGCTCATCAATGTTATCTTTGGTGTAGATATTTGGTTAATGATGATAATAGCTCATCTATGACTCCTCATCTTCTATAGTGCTTTTCAATACCAGTACCTGAGTTCTCTATAGCTACTTAACAAAATATTCTTTGATCTGGCCCTTTGACATTTGTATATATGATTACAATCACCTGTCTGTAGAAAACATTTAATTTTCATTCTTCTGAGATCAGTCTTTCTTGGGTTTTGTTCATATTAAAACATGAGAGAGCTTTGTGTAAAAAATATGATTGTTGAAAGCAGGTAGCAACTTGTAAAACATTAAAACCTCAGTGAAGTTTTTCAAGTAAAATCTGGCCCATTCTTTTCTTCCTAATCCAATTCTAGATATAACTCTTTATCCACATGTAGGGTTTATCACATGTGTAAGCATATGTGTATGAATACAACACTAATAATTATTATTTAGTCATTCATTCCTGTCCAAATTTTCATGACTCAATAGACCATAATATGCCAGGCTCTTCTATCCTATACTATCTCTTGATGTCTTACAAGTTCATGTTTATTTCTACGATTCAGTCTGACCATCTTAACATCTGCCATCTCCTTTTTTTGCCTTTAATGTTTCCCAACATCAAGAACTTTTCCAATGAGTTTTATCTTCTCATTATGTAACCAAAGTATTTAAGCTTCTGCTTCAGTATTTGACCTTCCCATGAAGAGCTTGAATTGATTTTTTAAAAATATTGATTATTCAACTTACTTGCTGTCCAGGAGACTTTTCTCCAATACCACTGTTAAAAAGTGTTGATTTTGTGACCCTCAGCTTTCCCTACAATCCAAATGTCATAGCTATATACTGCTACTAGAAAAATCATAACTTTGACTATATGTACCTTCTTCAGCAAGGTGATGTATCTGCTGTTTAGCATGGTGTTCAGATTTTCTATACCTTTCCTTTCAAGGAGCAAAAGTCTTTTAACTTCATTTCTGCAGTTGCTGTCTATAGCAATCTTTGAATCCAAGAATATAAAATCTGACAGTGCTTCCATTTCTCCATCCTCTATTTGCTAGGAAGTGATAGAACCAGTTGCCAAGATCCTGTTGTTATTGTTGTTGTTTAACATTAAGCTTAAATCCAACTTTTATATTCTCCTTTTATACCCTCACCAAGAGGCTTCTTAATTTCTCTTCACTTTCTGTCATTAGAAGCAATAATAAAGGGGGGGGGTGGCGGCATAGAAGGAGCAAAACTTCAAAGCTCCCACACAGCTACATAAAGACACATAAAATATGACTCTAAACAAATTTTAGGGCTCCCAAACTCACAAAAATACAGAAAACACATCTCTCACCAAAGGCAGCTTGGCAGGAGGGGTTTATCATGGCAGGCTGGGAGCCAAGACCAGTCCAGCCCAATACCAAAACCACGGCCAGGACCCAGGGTGGGAGGAGCTGCAGCAGCATGAGTCTACCCCAGGGAGTAGATCTATAACACCTGGAGTGATCTCCACACCTGTGAAGTCAGGAAGAATAAGTATTAGAGAAAGGTCAGTGAAAGTGAAGCTTTCAGCTAACTTTGGGGGAAGAAAATCAGATTCATCCAATCTGCCCCCAGGGCAAGGAAGCAGAGGGGGTGGGGGAAGGGCAGGATCTGCTGAAACCAGCAACTGTCCCCACTGGGCTGCTTCAGAGCTCCTGGCCTGCAGACCCCACAAGGGGGCTGAGACAATTGATCAGGGCCAAGGGCTTTTGCATTGAGTGCCCTGGATCTGGATCATGGTATTGGGTGGTGGTCCTGGGGTGTGCTTTCAGCAAGCCAAAGTTGGTGGGGGCTGCAGCACCCCCTTAATAGCTCCAGCAGCTGTGAAAACCCCGGCGATTTGGGACAAAGCTTTCCCCCCTGGAAGAAGAGTTTCACAAAGTTAAAAAAAACCAGTTAATTAATTGACTGGCCAACATGAGGAAAAGAAAGCAAGATAAGAACAGCAATAAAACTTTAGAATCCTTGTTTGTGGACAAAAAGGATCAAAGCACGGAATGGGAGGAAGACAACACAGTCAGAACTCCCACACCAAATGCTTCCAAGACATTTGAAGAATGACTACAAGATATAGATCAATTGAAAAAGGACTTTGAAAAACAAATAAGAGAAGTGGAAGAAAAAGTGGGAAGAGAAATGAGAATGACGCAAGAAAATCCTGAAAAGAGAGTCAACAACCTCACTGAATAAAACAGCACTTTAAAAAATAGATTAACTTAAATGGCTAAAGAGGCTCAGAAAGCCAATGAGGAACAGAATGCCTTAAAAGTCGAATTTGCCAGATGAAAAAGAATCTCAAAAGCATTCTGAAGTGAATAATTCTTACAGAACTAGAGTGGAGCAAGTAGAAGCTAATGACTTTATGATAAACCAAGATACTATTAAACAATTACAAAGAAATGAAAAAAATAGAAAGCAATGTGAAATATCTCCTTGAAAAAAAACACTTCCCTGGAAAATAGATCCAGGAGAGACAATCTGAAAATTATTGGTCTACCTGAAACCCATGACCAGAAAAAGAACTTGGAAAGCATCCTTCAAGAAATCCTCTAAGAAAATTGTCCCGATGTTTTAGAATCAGAGGGCAAAAGAGAACTTGAAATAATTAACCAATCACCTACTGAAAAAGATCCCCAAAAGAAAACTCCTAGAAATGTTATTGCCAGGTTCCAGAATACCCAG
>JAQQSW010022530.1:0-10441 GCA_028646575.1 Pseudocheirus occidentalis
ATTGTTGTTCTTACTTTGCTTCCTTTTCCTCATGTTGGCCAGTCAATTAATTGGATGATCTTTTTTTTGGTTTGTAGCGCTCTGCTTCCAGGAGAGAAAGCTCTGTCCCAAATCATGGGGGTTTTCACAGCTGCTGGAGCTATTAGGGGGGGTGCTGCAGCCCCCACCAGCTTTGGCTTGCTGAAAGTGCCTCCCAGGACCACCACCCAAGACCACGATCCAGATCCAGGCAGCTCAACTCAAGAGCCCTTGGCCCTGATCAATTGACTCAGCCCCTCTGTGGGGTCTGCAGGCCAGGACCTCTGAAGCAGCCCAATGGAGGCAGTTTCTGGTTGTAGTAGATCCTGCTATTTCCCCGCTGCTTCCCTGCCCTGGGGGCAGATTGGCCAAACTGCTTTTCCTCCCCCAAATTTAGCTTGAAAGCTTGACTTTCACTGACCTTTCTCTAATTCTTATTTTTCCCACCTTGATTGATGCAGAGATTGCTTCAGGTGCTGTTGATCTGCTCTCTGTAGACTCACTTTGCAGCTTGCCTCCTCCCAACCACCCTGGGGCCTGGCCATGGTTTTGGTTTTGGGCTGGGCTGGCCTTGGCTTCCAGCCTGCTGCGATGAGCCACTCCTGCCGAGCTGCCTTCAGTGAGAGATGTGTTTTCTGTATTTTTGTGAGTTTGGGAGCCCTCAAATTTGTTTAGAGTCATATTTTATGGATATTTACGGTGGCTCTGTGGGAGCTGCAAGACTTTGCTGCTTCTAGGTTGCCATCTTGGCTCTGCCCCTATACCAGTTTTTTTTCATCTCTTATTTGATACCCAGGGATTTAGAGTAAATAAAGATTATTTCTCCATAATTAGCTGAATTAGTAACTTACGCTACCTCAGTTGTGGAAACATAAAATTCATATAAGACCATTAGTTCAGGTAATCTTTATAATTTTAATAGCACAGTTATATTTGTATTTCTCCATGAATATGGGTATAGTTAATATTTCTCCCATCCTACCTTGCAGAAGTAAGAGAATGTTAGTTAATTGTTGAGTTGATTTTATAAATGTACTATAGAAAGCAAAGTTGACCTATAAAAATGAATGTGAAAAATTATTGAATTCCTTAAAGAATGATAGAAGTGATAGAATCTAGGAAAAAGCGTTAAAACAGTTAAACATCCATTTTTAGAGAGACTTCTCTGAATGCCTTGTTTCAACCAGCAATTAAAATACAATATAGATAATAGTAGCAAAATTATGATATTCATGTTTGCCATTTTATTTCATTAATATTTCTCAATAAATTTAACAAATCAAAATATCCTAACTTTCATTCTTATCTTGGGCATGTTTCCATTTTCACTCTCTTTTACCCAGTCCAAAGTTTTTTTAAGTTTTGCAAAATAGCAATATAAATTTCTTACATTTGAGAACATTTTCTTTTTTTATTTTTTCTTTAAACTTTTGTTTATTTTTAATTTACATCATTCATTTCCTTGAGATTTTGAGTTACAAATTTTCTCTCCATCTTTCCCCTACCCACCACCCCAAAACAGCAATCCCACTATATACCCCCTCCCCCAATCTTCTCTCTCTTATATCCCCTCCCATCACCCCTCTGACTTTCTAGTAGGGCAAGATGGATCTCCCTGCCCCAACATCTGTATATTTCCCTCCTTCCTATTCCATCCCCCACTTGTTATATTCTCTACTTTGTCCCTGTCCTTTTACAGAAGTATGTGCTTCTAACAACCCTCCTGCCCCATGCTCCCCTCCCCTCCATCCTCTGCCCTCTCACCCCCTAGTCCCCTACTCTCCTGTAGGCCAAGATACCCAATTTAGAGTGTATGTCATTACTTCCCTAAGCCAAATTCAATGGGTATAAGGTTAACCCATTCCCTTTTGCCTTCCTCTTGTTCCCATCCTTTGTAACAGTTATCCCTTGCCTCTTCTATGAGAGGATTAACCCCATTCCGTCTCTCCCTGTCTTCTCTCATGCTATTTCCCTCCAACTTCTCAATTTCATTTTGAAATATTAACCCATCCTATTCAATTGATCCTGTGCTCTCTATGTACACATATATACACACAGACACATATGTATTCCTATGCACATAAACCCTCCTATATAGACATATGTATACCCCCCCACACACATACACACACATTATATTTATATCCCCTTCAACTATCCTCATATTGAGAAAAGTTTTGTAAGTTAAAATCCTCATTTTTCCATGCTGGCATGTAAATAGTTCAGCTTTGATAAGTTCCTTATGAATTCTTTTCCATGTTTACCTTCTCACGTTTCTTGTATTTGAAAGTCAAATTTTCTATTCAGTTCTGGTCTTTTCATCAAGAATACTTGGAAGTCCTCCACCTCATTGAATGGCTATATTTTCCCCTGGAACATTATACTCAGTTTTGCTGGGTAGGTGATTCTTGGTTTTAATCCTAGCTCTCTTGATCTCTGGAATATAATATTCCAGTCCCTTTTATCCCTTAATGTAGAAGTTGCTAGGTCCTGGGTTATTGTAATTATGTTTCCACAGTATTCAAATTGTTTCTTCTTAGCAGCCTGTAATATTTTTTCCTTAATCTGGGAACTCTGGAACCTGGCTATAACACTTCTGGAAGTTTTCTTTTGGGGATCTTTTTCAAAAGGTGATTGTTGAATTCTTTCAAGTTCTATTTTGCCCTCTGGTTCTAAAATATCAGGGCAATTTTCCTTAAGAATATCTTGAAGGATGCTTTCTAGGTTCTTTTTTTTGATCATGGCTTTCAGGCATTTCAATAATTTCTAAATTGTCTTTTCTGGATCTATTTTCCAAGTCAGTGGTTTTTTCAAGGAGATATTTCACACTGCCTTCTATGTTTTCATTTGTTTGGATCTGTTTAATAGTATCTTGATTTCTCATAAAGACATTTGTTTCCATTTGCTCCACTCTAATTCTGAAGGAATTATTCTTTTCAGAAAGCTTTTGAGATTCTTCTTCCATCTGGCAAATTCAACTTTTTAAGGCATTCTCCTCATTGGATTTTTGGGTCTCTTTTGCCATTTGAGTTAATCTATTTTTTAAAGTGTTATTTTCGTCAGTCAGTGTGTTGACCCTCTTTTCATGAT
This sequence comes from Pseudocheirus occidentalis, assembly GCA_028646575.1. NCBI lineage: Eukaryota > Metazoa > Chordata > Mammalia > Diprotodontia > Pseudocheiridae > Pseudocheirus > Pseudocheirus occidentalis. The sequence goes on from JAQQSW010022530.1 coordinate 3,109, forward strand.
TTTCTTGTATCATTCACATTTCTCTTCCCAATTTTTCCTCCACTTCTCTTATTTGGTTTTCAAAATCCTTCTTAAGCTGCTCTGTGCTTTGTAATCAGTCTATATTTTTCTTGGAAGCTTTTGGTGTGGAAGTTCTGACTGTGTTGTCTTCCTCCTATTCCATGCGTTGATCCTTTTTGTCCCCAAAAAAGGAATCTAAAGTTTGATTGCTTGCTTTGCTTCCTTTGCCTGCTCATGTTACCAGTTAATTACTTGGCTTTTGGGCTAATTAGAACTCTGCTTTCAGGGGCGAGAGCTCAGTCCCAAATTGCTGGGGCTTTCACAGCTGCCAGAGCTATTAGGAGGCCCCAGTCTCTGCCACCCCCACCAGCTTTGACTTAGTGGTCACACACCACATTTGAGGACATTTTCAAGGGATAAACATACATATTTAAAACAACTGTCCATAATGTTCATCAGTAAAATGAAATATAAAATAATAATAAAATACCTATAAAATAATAAGTTATTAGATCAAGGTTTTTCCCACCCCTTAGAGAAGTACAAAGTGCAGGGGAGAGTTGAATAAATCTATTTAATTTCTGCTTTAAAAAGACTGAATATTGATTACGAGCTAAGTATGGCAAACACAAAGCTATCAGTGTCACTCAGAATCATTGAATTGATATTTGGAAGGGATTTTAGAGACCATCTAGTCCAACATACACACATATATACATACATATACATCATATATATATATATAAATAATAGACATTTACATATGTATACACACATATCTGTGTATTACAATACAAAAATCCCCATTATAATATATGAGATGTGCTTGTCCTCCCTTTGCTGGATGATCTTCAACAAGGAGGGACCTGCCAATGCCCAACATAACCCAATAAACTTTGAGACATCTCTTAACTATACTGATTGCTCTCCTCTGAAACTCTCCAACTTACATATAACTTATTAAACACTACCTAGCCTATGAAGCTGTACTTTTTAAAAAAAGAATATACTCAGTTTCACTAGAATAGACAGTCCTGTTCTTGAAATTTTACTTCTTTGAACAAGTAGCAACAATGCAGACATCAGTGATGGACAATGGAAGAGATTTGTCATATCATTAAGTAACAAAGATGCAAGCACATATATCAAAGAGTAAGTAAAGGAGAAAAGGTACTGGGAATTCAAATTTGGACAGGGTAGACTTTGAAATGAATAGCACTATTAATGTCATCAACATGAGCCTACAAATGTGAAAAAATGATGCATTTTCAATTTTTTTTACTTCCTCTTCAACAGTAATAGAAGTATCAAAATAAGATGCATCACTACTAAATATTATAGAACTATTTAACAATGACCCTTAACACTGAGTAGTTTCTCACCCTATCTTATTTAGTACTTGCATTTTTTTAACATGTGAATAAAATCAGTAATGAAGTTATTCCTTGCCCTACTAGTCTCATAGGCTAACAGTATCCTCAAAACCTAGCTCAGGGGGCAAAATGCACTTTATAGTAGCTCCAGAATAGGCAAGGTGTCATGCAGCTATAATCTCTGTGAGATTAAAAGGATCTGGCAGATCTCCTGCATTCAGGAGTTTTGAATTATAGTAGAACAAAAGCTTTTGGGGTATCCACACTAAGTCAAATCAATATGATGATCTTCTTTGAATAAGAGTCTTACAAGACTGCCTAAGAAGGTATTAACTAGACTAGGTAGAAAAAACCTTCTCCTGGTATGACCAGTTGTGGGTTTAGTCATATGAGTAGTCCATGCACTTTTAGTCTGGGTAAGAAGAGAGGTAAAAAGAAAGAAAGGAGGAAAATGAAAAGAGGAGGAGGAAGTGGAGCAAGAGAAAGATGAAGAAGAGGCCGAAGAGGAAGAATATATGCCTCAAAAGTATTCCTTTTATAAGACATCACTGTGGTATCCTATACTACAGGAAAGCTAAAGCATTTACTCCCAAATACAGAAATAAACAAATAATGAAAACCAACCAGATTCTTCTCTCATATAATTCTACTCTTCCTAAAAAAAACTATTCCAGGATAACATGATGAAAATCAGCCTTTAAATGGAGTCAAACACTACCAAAGCTATTCCCTTCAAGAAGTTTATAATAAACTTAACAAAAGCACATCTTTAAGGTAATATACTTCAGGCAGGATTATGTACAGGATAACACTGCAGTCAGTATTGTCAATAAATAAATGCATACATCCCCAAATGACAAAAGTCACAGCAGAACAGCTGAGCAACGTGCAAAATGTTAAAACGTAAGTACCTATTATACTTAAAAGGGCCCATGGCAAATATTCTTATACATATACCCTGTTGTATTTCTTAACTTATTCGGGCCCTGTAGGCTTCTATAAAAGCACAGCTAACATGTTTGTGAACCAATTGCTGACAGCTGATGGGAATTCTAGCTCTTTATGATACTTCAACTTGAAAATCTTTCTTTTTCAGTTCTACCTTTAAAAAATTGTCATATGAGGTTGTAACACTTTTTTATACTGACAGTTTTTCTCTCCTGGAAATGTACAGAAATGTCTAAGTATGATTTCATCGTTACATTTAATGATAAAATATAACCTTTGTGAGACTAAGAAGTTAAATAGTGTCATGAAGTTTTATAAGAGGAAAGAAAAAAAGTCTTACTATGATTAACCTATCTAAAGTTAAAAAGAAAGACTATATTAAACTATTCATTCACTTGTGATATAGAGGTCTATGAGAAATTGCAATTATGCAGAGTTGGCATCCAATTTTGTAAGAAAGGAACCCTTATAACAAAATATAAAAGTAAAGCAATTCACATTTTTATTTGTTTGTTTAGTTTGGGTCTTATCTATTATTTCATTGGAATAGGAAATTCTCAGGGAGAAAACTCCGTCTACCACATCAGATAAGTAGCTAGTGTGTACATCAGACTCACTGAATTGCTGGTGATCACAGATCTACTCTGCATCAGGGGTGGGACTTGACCCCTTATCTTCTTTTTTTTTTTTTTGCTTTTTGGAGGGCAGTTGGGGTTAAGTGACTTGCCCAAGGTCACACGGCTAGTTTTTTGTGTTAAGTGTCTGAGGCTGGATTTGAACTCAGGTTTTCCTGACTCCAGGGCGGGTGCTCTATTCACTGCACCACCTAGCCGCCTCGACCCCTTATCTTCTTGACTCTGAAGTCAGCTGTTTACACACCATGTTTTGTTGTAAAGAATTCTTTTTTGGGAAAAACAAAAGTGGCCCCATTAAAAAAAAGCAGAAATTGAAGCCACCGGAAATAACTCATTGCACAAAAAGATAATGATCCATCCCTTCTCACATTTAGCATTCTGAGAATAGAGAACACCTGTAGCCTGAAGAAGAAAAGTATGCTAGAAATAATATTTTCACAATGTTTACATTTTTATTCAACTATAACCTCATTTTTAAATCCTAGACTAATCCTCTTCTGGCTTTAATACGCAGGGGTCAATTTTAGTTATCATGATTATTCTAATATTGCTTTAATCACAGGATTCAGAGAAAAATATTTTTGTATATAACTTAATTATCCAGGACCATCAGAGTAAAGCTTGTGGAATCACAAAATCAGATTTAAGACTGGCAAGGGTTTACAGAGATCTATATTCATTTGTTTTTGGGATCTTTTTTTAATGGGAGCCCAGAGTGGTTAAGTGATTTGTGTTTTGCCATGCAGGTAGGAAACAGTATATAAATATTATAAACATTAAAACCTGAGTTGTCTGACTCCAAATAAAATGCACTTTACACTATATGGCACTGTCTGATACACAGAGTATTCCCAAAGGGCCTAGTGCAATTTTTAAACTATTAAACCTTAAAAATGAAGCAGGGGCACCATGGATATGCATATGTGTCTGTGAAACTTCAGTTTTTACATGTAGAATAACAATTCAATAAACATTCATAAAGCACCTAATGTGCCAAAATCTATATTTTAGACACTGACTCATAGTAAGCACTTAATAAATGCTTGTTTCTTTTCTCCTTCCTTCAGCAATATTCCAGTGATACTATATAGTTGCAAAATATGGAACAAAACTGTAAGTTACCAAAAGATACACATAGTGGACATGTGGATATGTGCAGCGTGTTGTCAACATTGACAAGGTGTGCAAAAACTGACATGAAGTATAATATTTAAAAAGTATGTGACTGAAAATGTACGTGTGCTGCCAATGTACTGAGAAAGGCTGACAGCCAGCCTGAGTGCTGCACATTGTATTCACTGCATCACTTAGCTGTGCCTATATATTTATTAACAAAAGACCTAGAGAAAGATATCCAGTGGGTAGATTTTGTATGGAGTCATGGGAGGATACCTATAAGAAGTATATAGGATAACAAGCCATGGATTGGCTGTAGATCAATACCACTGGAGAGACTGCCCACATCCATCCCAGCAAATATCTGTTGAAATATTGATTTATTAAGGATGCCCATTTAATTGAGAATGACAACAAATTATGGTATATAAAGACAATGCCACACTATTGTGCCATGAGAAATGCTGGAAGGGATAGTTCAGGGGCAACATAAGATATGAACTATATGTACTGATACAGAGTAAAATAACCAGTACAAGAACAATTTATACAGTGAAAACAGCTTCAAAAAATGAACAACATTGAAAGGTTTAAGAATGTTAATCAATACATTGATCAGGTGTGATTCTAAATTACCTGTAATGAACAAAGTTACCTATCTCCTGACAGAAAGGAGATGCACTCAGTGGGAAGAGTAATAACACATGCATTTTTGGACTTGGCTAATGTGCTCATTTGCTTTGCTTGACTATGAATGTTTACAAGGGATTTTGTTTTTGTTTGTTTTGTGTTTGCAGTTGGTGGATTTAGCAGCAAGCACCCTAGCATACCCTGGATGGCTGCTAGCCAGGTTCTTTGATCTGCTTTTCTAAAGGAAAGCAACTCAAAATGGCTTAACAATCTTACTTTAATCAATCAAACATATAATTTACTTAGTCCAAGGGAAAAAGTCAGCACCCTGAACTTCAGAAAATACAAACAGAAGTTACAACAGAAAATAACAATTCATCAGACAGGGCTTCCACCTGTCTGTCCATTACATCCATACCTAGTTAGTTACCAGAGAGGGAAGCACCAACATCTGGGTTTTCCAAGCTGGGGGAGGAGGAGGGTGGAGGGCGCCCAACAGCTGCTCAGAGTTTCATGTGGTCAAATGACACAACTCTTCCCAAAGTGAGCCCCAAAGCACAACCTCACATCAGGGTATATATAGCCTTTTCCTGGGTCAGAGAATATCATAACCCTTTTGACCCACTGCACAATCACAGAGTAACAAGATGTGGGCATTCCTGAAAAACAATGCCCCCTCCCCCACAGGCTCCATGTGATCACATTCAGCCTATTAGGGGTCAGAGTATATTTTCAAATCAGGGAAGGTTCTCAGACTCAAGGGGCAGGGAAGATCTTCAGATTCCCATTACAGTGGAAGGAGGGAGAAGGGAAAAAATATTTAATTGAAAAAATATATCAAATTTTAATACCTATACACATATCTATCTGTCTATCTATCTATCTATCTATCTATCTATCTATCTATCTATCTATCTATCTATCTATCTGTCTATCTATCTATCTACCTACCTATTTAGTCTAATGAAGCAGGAAGGCTTTAATATCATCATTTATCAGATAAATAAACTAAGGCTCAAAAATACATGTTGATCAAAGTTACATAGTCAGGGATAGAGGTAGAACTAGGAATTCTCTCCTGATGCCTCTGTCTCTTTCTCTCTCTCCCTTGCTACTCCCATCTCATATTGTCTCACCTCCACTCATCTGCTCCCTCTCTCTCCCTACATATGTGTGTCTATATATGTGTTTGTATGTGAGTGAGATATAGATATGGATATAGATACATTATTTTATTTTCATGCCATATATATCATATTTATCTTCACACTATCTTAACATTCAAATAAGCCTCTTTTCCCTCTGCTCCCCAGAGACCCTTATAATAAAGAATGAAAAAGAAAGAGTCAGTGAGAGGATATTAGCAAAATTACCCAAGACATTAGCTATGTCTGACTGACTGGACATGTCCCACTCAATATCCATAGCCCTCACCACTATAAAGAAGTGAGGGAGGTATATCTTTTCCTGTCTTCTTTGGCATCAGTTTTGATAAATGGAACTATACAGTGGTGAACTCACTTTCAGTGACTGCAGAATTCAAGGAATAATTGTTCCCTTAATGAATCAATGAAAAAATGTTTATAAAGCACCTACTTTGTGAAAGAAACTGTCATACAGGGGAAACAAGTACAATAAATGAAATAAATTATACTGGCAATGAGCTTACATTATTTTTTAAATAATTTTTTGAAATTTTATTTATTTCCTTCTGAACTTAAGAAAAAGCAAGAATTTCTATAACATTAGAATAGAGAAAAAGATGATTGTACAGGAAACTTCAAATTTATTTTATACAACTTCCTATTCCTTTTACAAGTGTAATAAAGTTATCATGTAACTTTCTTACCCCCCCCCCCCGCTTTTTTTCTTTCCTACCCCTCCTCATTATATTCTAATAAGGGAAACAGCATGTACATGTAAAAATATTATCAGTGTACATATAAAGTTAACAAATATAAAAACATGTAAAGCAATTCATGGTTTCAGAGGAAGAGACTGCCCCAACAATTGGAAGAATCCAGAAGAGATTCATGCAGAAGATGGTGCTTGAGCTCTTTTAAATAAAGAGAGGTACTCTATAAAGCAGAAATGAAAAGGTATAAACACACACACATACATGCATACATATATATGTATGTGTATATGTATGTATGTGAGTGTAAATATGTATATGTATGCACATTTGTATATGTGTACATTATATATATGTATATCTGTATGTATATATGTGTGAATATGTTTTGTTAGCATATAATTGCATATAATATTTTGATTATTTTTTATTCTTGTTTTTCTGTGACTTCCTTTTTCATTAGTTATTTCATTGATTTGATTTTCTGCTCTCTTCTTTTTAGTCAGATTAGCTAAAGGTTTATCAATTTTACAAAATCTTTTAAAAGAACCAGCTTTTAGTTTTAGCATTTATAATATACATATATATATATACATGTGTATGTATGTCACTGTGTATGTACATGTAGTTATTTTATTATGTTATAAATAATATTATATACATATATTACTCCAAGCATATGGGCTAGTCAATGCAAAGGAATGGAAATATTAAATGAAGCATGGTGTCAGAGGGATTATGTAGAACAAGGCTGAAAACATTGGTTGAAGGTAGGT
>JAQQSW010022531.1:0-10441 GCA_028646575.1 Pseudocheirus occidentalis
GAGCCCAAAGGAACAAGGCCACTAGATGTCAGAGACTCGAAACCCATGTGTCGCTTGCTCTAGGACTGGGAAAAATGGGCAGGACTGACAAATTAACCATGAGCCTTCCCTCACTTTGGCTTATTTGGGCTATATGGCTACTGGGAAGGAAAATGAAATGCCATTCTGCTGGGATCACTGGGTGTCCCAGCTAGATGAGATCTCAGCCATCATCTAGGCCAGAGCTAGAAGGAAACAGTTTTTTGTCCTGGGGGTGCCCCAGCTGTATGGGGCAGAAGAGGTGAAGGGCTTAGGGACATTGCCTCATGGCAGCAGGAGGGGTCCCACATTCCAGGCCACAGGCTTGCGAGGCTGCAGTTGGGAGGGGAGAGGAGGAGGAAAGAGCAGAGCGCAGTGGGATAGGGAAGTTTACCCACAGCCTGCCATCTGGAAACTTGTTATTTTAATTATTCTTGCTAACTAGGTGCTAAGCTCTGTTGTTCCTGCTCAGCTAAAGGCCTAGAATGTTATCACTGCCTGGGGCAAAGCCTCAGTCACCTTTCTCTAGTTATAGTTCCAAACTCCTTAAGCTAGTAAAGCTTAAAAGCACACTAAGACTTTTGTGACACCCTGTAAAGCTAAGGAAATTAAAGTACCAAAAGGGGAATGACTTACCCAAGACATCTTAAAGTAAGCAATAGAACTGGGATTTGAACCCTGATTTGAGTTTCCAAATTAGCACTCTTTTTTTTTAATGAATATTGAATATAATATCAGAACCGTAGATAGTAGAAATTAGGAAGCATCCATGGTCTGCATAAAGCATCGCCAATGTCCACTCTGAAGAAGCAAAGTATATACACTGAGATAGGATCAAGGGAAGGGAAGAGAACAAGCATTTATGAAGTGCCTACTGTATACCAACCATTGTATTAAGAACTTGATAAATATGATCTCATTCCATAGCAAGCACAAGAAATAACCACGGAAAGGGTGGACCAGAGACATGGGACTAGAGGGTTCTGCTCTAGTGACAGAGCATGTCATGTGTTATGTCACTCTTTTGTACCTTATTCTTTGGTGGTTCAGATGCTTTGTTGGAAGAACTGGAACGATCTTCCCTAGAGGAAAGTAATGAGGATCCCAACCCTCTCCTTCAGCCTGGCAAGGATGGGAAGGTGGAGGAGGCAGCCACGGCCCGTCCAGCCCCAGATGACACACAGCCCATGCCGGTAAGCTTTTCCTTCAGTTTTCTGTGCATATAGGGAAATGGCTGTATATGCATGGCCATTAATAAGTCTTCCTTCCATGCCTCATTAGATCATGGCCATGATGTTGAGTTCCTACAAAGAAGAAGCTCTAGCAAGGCGTATTAGACTCTAGATTGTAAGCCTGGGTTCCATGATTGCCTGTGTGCATGTCACCCTGAGGACTAAGCAGAGAACCCCAGCCCCAGGGGCTGGCTGCCAGTGACTGGCAACAGTCACTCATAGCAGTAAACTGTTTGACCCTATAAGCTGGGGAAGAGTTGTAATGTGCTGTGGTGGTGCAGTGTAGTGACATAAATGAAATCACAGATCTTTGAAATATTGCTCAGAATATAAGAGTCTTCCCCATATTGGCTGTACCCCTGAAATGAAAGCTGCTTGAAAGAGAAACAGATATAACTGTGTATGCACACTGAATTTTTGTTGTTGTTGTTTTTTTGGAAAGGGGAAGGCAGGGCAATTGGGGTTAAGTGACTTGCCCAAGGTCACACAGCTAGTAAGTGTATCAAGTGTCTGAAGTCAGATTTGAACTCAGGTCTTCCTGACTCCAGGACCTGTGCTCTATTCACTAAGTCACCTAGCTGTCTCCCACACTGAATTTTTTTAAATCTGATTTTCAGTGAAAGGAATTAAGTCCTTATTTTCTTTCCTTCCACACCATTTTAAAATATCAAGGCAGCCATTATAATGAATATTCATAGTAAAGCAAAACAGATTCCTAAATTGTCCACGGCCAAAAATGTGGTCTCCTTCTCTCCCCTGAATTCATGACTCAGCTGTCTGTCAGGAGCAGGGTAGCTTAGAGAATCCATCTTCTGGAATCAGGGTGGTCAGAGTTCTGAAGTTGTTCAAAAATAGCTTCATAGTGGTGGTGCTAGTGGGTCAATTTGGCTCCTGTCCTGCTCATTTCAGCCTGCATTAGCTTCTGCAAGTCTTGCCCTTTTTCTCTGAACTGTTTCACTCATAGGTTACCAAAGGATTTCTATCAGCTATGGGGATGATGGGGATGGGGATGGGGATGGGGAAGGAAGAGCAACCTGTGTTTGGGATAACATACAATGTATGAAAAGCATCATCATTTAGGAAATATCAAACTGTTATCAGAGTCAAGAAGCCCTGGGTTCAAGCCCTACTTCTGACCTAAAATGGTCATGTTAACTCTGGTTTACCTCTTAGGACCCTCAGTATGTGTTTGTGTATGTGTATGTGTATATGTATGTGTATGTGTATGTGTATGTGTATGTGTGTGTATGTGTGTATGTGTATGTGTGTGTTTGTGTATGTGTGTGTGTATGTGTATGTGTGTGTATGTGTATGTGTATGTGTACACATACACACACACATTTTCACATAAAAACATCCTCCTCCCAAAAGAACAAAAACCTAAAACATAGAATTTATATGCACTTGGTCTGAGAAAGGGACCCTTTATCCTAAGAAGAGGTTAGCAGTTCTCAAAGATTATTCTTGGTAGTTGCTAGTCACAGAGTTAAAACCTTGATAAATTTATTATAAAAAAAATAAGCCATGACTAACTTCCCTGTTATTCTACTCCGGGTGGCACAGGATAGGGCTGAACAGACTTTTTTTCCTCCCCTTATCTTCTTTACTTATTCTAATCCCACCTAGAAGAAAGGGCTTTCTGTATTAGAATGGGCCTCCTTTGAGGGATAGAGGACCCTCCTAGGAGAGGAGCATCAGTTGCTTCCCTTATGAAATTAGAGCCATTGCTACATGATGATTTCAGCCAATGAATGCCAAAACAATGGAAGTTTTTTTTTTGCCACACTTTTATGTCTCAGGCGCAGCTGATATATACTACGAAGATTGGAAAGGCCAATGTCTACAGGTATGACATTTTCATTGATCTTTTTATTGAGATTGTGGTTGTTATGCGTGTTTAGATTGGTAATGATGTTTGTAATCATAAATGTATTATAGTCACCACCATTTCTCATCTCTGAGCTGATCTAGGTTTCAAATTCCCATAATGCTAAGTGATCGCTATTCTTTTCCAGATCTGGAAAAGTAGAAGTCATCCCAGAATTCACACGGCCCTGCCCTGTCTAGGAGATGGGGAGCTGGCCAGATACCCCATTCTCTTTTGCCCATTTGGACAAGCAAAGAGAGAGAAACTTATTTGCCCAACAATATGAGAGCCAAGATACATAAACTTAATATCCTTGGACACAGCCTCACTGCCTGACGACGTCACCTGTTGATTCATTTTGTCTGTTGTTCTCCTTGTGAGGCTGCTAAGGTGCTTGATGAACATGGCAGTGGAAGCCTACCTTGGAGTTGGAGGCAGGTGGGAGCACTGGAAATGCTGGACAGTGACCCCTTGAGAAGGTTTGCTTTACAGGCATTTGAGTGCCTATAATGGCAGAAGAGACGCTGCTATTTCCGCTCTTAGTTTTTCACCCCCTCTTTGTAAGACTGAGAAAACTAAGGCTCAGAGAGGGTAAATGATTCGCTCAAGGTCATGGGGAAGATAAATGACAGAACTGGGATTCCAACCAACATCTTCCAACTGTTCTGAATTTCTCATTTGATCTATTTCACTGTGCTGTCTTTATCACTACTTCTTTGGACCCCAAAGAGCCATTGGTCTTTGTCCTCTTTATTTTACTCCATTGTAATAAATGGGGCTAGAAAGAAACGTTGCATTTTCCTCCCCATCCTGCATCTGTGCAGACAGGTAGCTACCCACCCCTGACCTATGAGGCAGAAAAGCAAGTAGGTGAATTGCTTTTCTTTTACATTAAGAAACAGCTTGGTAGCTCTTTCCCCTATTTACTCTGAAATTAGAGGTAACAGAAATAAGGCATAGAAAAGGACATGGAAAGCTTTGCCATCATTTTCAGGACAGGGACTGTAGCAGGCTGGTGGTTTTCTGCTTACATCTATTCACTTGCATTTCTAGGGAACTTGAAATAGAAATAGAAATGGATATGCCACTTATAAATCAGCCTCTCAAATGCTTTTTTTGCATGCTTAGATTGATGCGATAGTAATAGTAAACTATTTTTAAACAATAAACTAATTCTCTTCATTTTAAAACACCCACCTTTTTAATTCTCTGTGTTCAGGGGAGATGGTGAAAATATATTTGGCGAAAACATTAGCCTATTTGGCATGTTATATTAGCCATATTATAGTTTAATATGTTTATGATGCGTATTTGAGGTCCTACACAGGCTCTGTGGTTATGTGGTTCTTTTAGATAATGGTGTTTGCAAATGTGAGTCCGTATTCACATAGCTGTGACAGCACCTTTAGAGTTCTGTCCATTGTGTCTAACTTATCATATGCCCCTCCTCCAGCGTGTGGTGGTTGTTTGTTTAGCTTTTAGTAGCAAACCACATTGGAAGTGTTCTTGTCTTCTTCTCATAAGATGAAAGAGCCACGCCGTTCACCCCTGAATAAAAAGAGGGACCATATTTAGTTACTGTTGTATTAGAGATGTCAAAAGAGAGATTTAGTTATGTAGAGCAATTTCTAATGTTACATACGGTATTGAGGGCAGGCTTGGGATAGTGATCAGAGCTCAGTAACACCCTGTGTGTCCTGTGTTCTAGTCATATATTTGACTGCAAGTTAAGCTGCATGAAGCCGGTCACCATCGCTTGTCCCACCTGTGGACCTAGTGCCCAGCACACACTGTGTGCTCAATTAATGTGCACTGAATCAACAAATGAAATGTCAGATGAGAGAATAAGTGTAATAAATTGGCAAATCACTCTTCCTCAAGGAAGCCATTTTCAGAGGACTGCCCTTTAAAAGGTCTCTTCATTCCTCCTTATTACTGGTAAAAATGGGCCTTTAGAGGCTGAAGCACTCACACTGGCACACCCATCTTGTCTACTAGCGCAGGTTCTTAGATCTGCTTTAGTAGGAAAGGTAGCTGTTAAAGGGGTCAGCCGTCTTTTTACATTCACTAGTTTAGGGGAAAAGTCAGCAGCCTAAACCAGAGAAGATACAAGCAGAGAAATAAAAACCAACAGACAGGGCTCTTGACTGTCTGAATCGACTATACACTTTACATACATCCCTGGATTGAAAGAGTCTTTACATATGAACAGGCAGGGAGCTCTGAATATCAACCAGGGAATCACAAGATCCTTCTCATAAGTGAGCCCCCAAAGCAAAATACCAACTCATAGTGTGTATGTGTGTGTATACACACACACACACACACACACATATAGCAACACAAACCTCAGACTCAGTGCCTAATTAGAAATTAACAAAAGGTATGAAAGCTGTCCTACAAGCAAGCCTCCCTTAGTGGGCTCCACATGAGGCCTATTAATGGGCAGGAAGATCTTAATTCTCATTGATATTACACTTAGACACTTTATACACTCCAGTGTGAAACTGAGAACTATTTATATTAGTGGCAAATGGATGCCAAAACCAAATAAGCATAGGACAAAATATCCATAATTGCCTTTAATTCATCTTTTTTACTTTTACTTTTTGGAAAATTGTCCCCATTAAGAGGTCAGATGTTGAGCTAGAGAAGTGCCAGTTAAAGCTGCAGTTTGTGGTGATTTGGCCACTGGGCATTACTGTTGTGTGTTGTACTTTTTCTCCTTTGTAGTGATATTCAAGAGCCAGAGACCCAGCGGCAGCCTCAGGCTACCTCAGCGGCAGCACAGCTAGATGAGCTCATGGCTCACCTGTGTCAGATGCAGGCCAAGGTAAGTGTGTTCCCTGCCCTCCAGGCTTTCACGAGGAGCAGTGATAGAGTACATAATGATAAAACTAAGTTTCTGTTTAGGACCTCTATCAAGATTTTGGTTTCTATTCTTCTTCAGGAAATGCCTTGCAGATTCATGTGCCACCAACGCATGCCCCAGACTAAAATCAGTTCAGTTATCTTGGATTGTATCCCTAGAATTGCTCTAGATACCAATATGCTACAGAAAGAGACTGTGATAATAGCCATTGCCATTAAGAAATATGGAAGCATATTAAAAACTTCCTTTTGATTCAACTTCAAATATCAAGAAATAAATGTTTCTTTGGTCCCAAATCCTTTCTAGACTTTTCCTTTCCCTTTGCAAAAGTGTATAAAAGATCAGGAACAAAAACCTGAGATCTGAGGAAGGCAAAAAAAGATTGTTGCCTTCTTTATCCACTGAAAGTACTAGCCCTGTGACCTGCCTAGAGATCATCCGAGCCTTTCTGTTCAGAAGAGTTAAGAGCCAGAGTTCTTACCTTTTTTTGTATCATGAACTTTTTTGGTAGTCTGAAGCCAGTGGACCCTTTCTCAGAAGAATGACTTTAAATGCATAAAAGAAATTAAGGAAACTATTTTGAAACAGAGTTATCAAAATATTTTATAAACTTTCATAGACCTCAGATTAAAGGCCCTTGGATTAGAATCTTGGTCACAGAGAGTAACATGAAGCCATTTCTGTCCTTGAGGTAAATGGTCAAGAAGGAATTGAATACCCTTAGAAGATTAAGATGCAGTAGAATGTTAAACCCAAACTGTATTTTAACATAAGGTCCTTTTCCTCGTTCAAGATTCCAACAAATGTTGCTTTAAATAAAAAAAAATATTGCCAGTTTTTATTAATGTCCTATGTTTTTTGTGTCACTGTAGTTTTCCCCAGTTTTCCCCCTCCCACCCTGAGCCATTCTATATAACAAATAGTATTTTTTTTTTGGAAAGTGAGAGCAAGAAAGGGGAGGGAGTGAGAGGAGAGGGAGGAAAGAAAGGAAGGAGAGGGAGAAATGGAGAAAATGTAGAGGAAAAAATAAGTACAATCAACACCTTGAAAAAGCCCCAAAACCTGTACAGTGTCTGACACCTGTGAATATCCCATCTCCCCAAAGGGGTATGTTGGGGCGAGACATGTCTCATATCTCTTCATTTGAGTCCTGCTTGATCGTTATGCTTTTGCTACACTCATTTGGGATTCTGGGGTGTTTACATTCACAATCTGCATGATTTTAGTCATTGGGTCTCTTATTTTCTTGCTGACTTCCTCTGCATCAGTTCATGTAGTTTTTCTCATTCTTCCTCTGTTCATAAAACTCGTCATTTCTTACAGCTGGTAATATTCCATGACATTCATGTACCAGTTTGTTTGCCATTCTCCAGTCAATGGACATTGACTTTATTTATAATTCTTTGCTCTAACAAAATGTGGTGTTACAAATATTTTGGTGTCTGTGGGGATTTTCTTTTCATTGATGACTTCCTTTGCGTATAAGTGCAGTAATGAAGTTTCTGGTTCAAAGGGTATGAACCAGGGGTGAGGGAACCTGTGGCCTCAAGGCCACATGTGGCCCTCTATGAACATTTTAGTCACTTTGCATAATTCCCAGTTGCTTTGCATGACAGTTGTACCATTTCACAGATCCACCAACAATATATTCACGTACCTATTAACTCGGTTGACTATTACCATTTTTTGTGGTCTTTGCTAATCTGCAGTGTAACTTAAATTGCTTTGTGGTAGAGAAACATCCAGGAGTGTTGTGGGGTAAAGGAGGGGGGCACTGCCAGTTTGGATATTTTTCTTTCTGAGCCATAGCAGGCAACAAGCTTTTATTAAGCACCTATTGTTTGTCAGACTGGGGAATTATGAAAAAAAAAAAAAGGAAAAACAGCCGTTGTCCCCCAGGAGTTCATATTCCAATGGGGGTGATAGCATACAAAGAACTGTGTATAAATAAGTTGTGCGTATTATAAATGGGAGGTAATCTCTGAGAGAAGGTGCTAGAGATACTTAGATTTAGCATTTTGTTAAAATAACAGAGTTGTTTTTGGCAGACATGTTCCTAAAATGCAGAAGAGTTGGTTTTTTTCTTGGACAGAAGTCTATGAGCCAGGTGGGGAGATAAAGTCCTGTGTTACATGAAACAATTACAACACAGGCAAATGTTGTATCATTTCTCATTGATGATGAGAAACATGAAATGTTTATTGGATAAGTAAATATAAGCCCAGAACAGTGAGGTATTATTGATGACAGGGTCTGTTGGACCAAATCTGTTTGCTGAATCCTAGGTATCAAAAGGTTCTTCATGCCAGTCCCCTTCCAGAGCAAACATCTTGTCTACAACATTTCTAACAAGAGGTCAGAGACCTCTCACAGAAAGTGTAGACTCAAGAAAAACCCAGAAGGTTATACAGGATTTGGAGTAGAAAAAAGAATAGAGAAAACAATGGGAACCAAGGGGTGGAGTATATTGTTCATGGGACAGCCAGGAGGCCCATGTCATTGGATCAAAGAATACATGGTGTCAAATCTAAAAAGGGAATAAGATGTAAGAAGACTGGAAAGGTGGGAGGGGCCAGGATATGAAGAGTTTTGAACATGAACTAGAGGATTTTGTATTTGATCCTGAAGGTCATAGTGAACCATTGGAGTAAGGGGATTGACATGGTCAGACCCGTGCTTTAGGAAAATTACTTTGGTGACTGGATGGTGAAGTGAGGAGAGACTTGAGGTAGGCAGAGGCTGCTTCAGTAGTCCGGGTGTGAGGTGATGAAGGCCTGCACCAGGAGGGTGTCAGTGTCAGAGGAAAGGAAGAGGTGTATTTCTGAGAAATAGGTGAAATCAACAGGTTCTGGTTCTGGGGGTGTGAGATAGTGAGGAGTCCAGGATAGCTGCTAAGTTATCCTAAGAGGGGCTGGGAGAATGGTATCATCCTCGACAGGGAAAGTAGTAGCAGAGGAGGGTGTAGGAGGAAAGATAATGAGTTTGGTTTTGGACATACTGAATTTAAGAAGTCTGCTGGACATCCAGTTCTGCTTCTGAAAGTCAGGTGGGAGGTGGGAGATTGGAGGTCAGCAGAGAGATTGGGGCAAAAGAGGTAGATTTGAGAATCATCAGCTGTAGAGATGCTAATTAAATCAATAGGAACTGATGAGATCATTAAAAGTAAAGTGATTTGTCCAAGCTAGTAGATATCAGAGCCAGGAGACCTGATTTCCAAATCCACTGCACTTATCACTACTACCTCATAGTGTCTTAGAGACGCTTAAGGGAGAGAACTTAATCTCCTTAGGGACCCCTGCCTTGCAGGTGGTCATCCGGCATCTCTGAGAATACCTCCACTGTTTGCTGGCTTTATGACTGGGCAACATTTCCCTCATCTTAAACTGAAAGCTATCTTGTTCCAACCATTTGTATTGGTAATGGGGATTTGAAAATCTTCTCGGCCCCTTGTAATGGCAAGCAAACAAGTACTTGGGGCAGCGGTTCTCAACCTGTGGGTTATGTTCAATTTGTAACAATGAAAATACATCCTGCATATCAGATTTTTTAAAGTTCATTTTATTTTTTTATGAATTATTTTATTTATTTTCTTGTTTACATCATTCATTTCCACAAGATTTTGAGTTACAAATTTTCTCCCTGTCTTTCCCCTACCCACAACCCTAAAACAGCAATCCCACTGTAAAGCCCCTCCCCCAATCTGTTCTCTCCTATGTCCTCCTCCATCACCCCTCTAACTTTCTGGTAGGGCAGTATGGGTCTCCCTACCCCAGTGCCTGTATATCTTAATTCCCAGTTGCATGTAGTTAATAATAATAATAATAATAATAATAATAAATATATGTATATATATATATATTTAACATTTGATTGAAGAAAAACTTTAAATTCTAGATTCTTTTGGTTCCTCCCTCATCACCCACGCCCACTGGAAGGACAAGCAATTCCATACAGGCTGTACATGTATAATTACGCAGAACATCTACACAGTGGACATATTGTGAGACACTGATTATATGTCCCTCCTTCCTATCCTGTTCCTCACCTACCCACTTTGTTCTGTTCTTTACCCTGTCCCTGTCCCTGTCCCTTTACAGAAGTTTGTGCTTCCAGCAGCCCTCCCCCACCAAGTTGCCCTCCCTTCCAGCATCCCACCTTTCATCCCCATCCCCCCTACTCTCCTGTGTGGCAAGATACCCAGTTTAGAGTTTATGTCATTCCTCCCCTAAGCCAAATTCAATGGGAGTAAAGTTAATCCTTTCCCTTTTGCCTTCCTGTTCTTCCCCTCCATTGTAACAGTTATCCCTAGCCTCTTCTATATGAGATGATTAACCCCATTTTGTCTCTCCCTGTCTCCTCTAATTCTAGTCCTCTCCCAACTCAGAATTTCACCTTTTAAAGTCTCATCCTTTCCTATTCAGTTGATCCTGTGCCCTCTATGAAGTCGTATAC
>JAQQSW010022532.1:0-10440 GCA_028646575.1 Pseudocheirus occidentalis
TTGTCATTTTTCCGTTTTGTCATCTTGGCCAATCTGACTGGTGAGATGTGGTACCTCAAAGTTGTTTTGATTTGCATTTCTTGAATCAATAGTGATTTAGAGCATTTTTCCATATACTTAAAGATATTTTTAATTTCTGCTTCTGAAAATTGCCTGTTCATATCCTTTGACCATTTATCAATTGGGGAGTCTGATTTGTTTCGACCCTATTATGGGATTTCCTTGCCAAAGATACTGGAGTGGCTGGACATTTTCTTCTTCAGCTCATTTTACAGATGAAGAAACTGAGGCAAACAAGGTTAAATGCCTTGCCTAGGGTCACTCAGCTTGTAATTGTCTGAGGCAAAATTTGAACTTAATTCCTCTTGATTCTAGGTCCTGACCTCTATCTACTGCACCACCTATCTCCCCATTTGCATTTAATACACATTATATATTTAGAGGAATGAAAACTTAATCAATTTGATGAGTTTACAGGAGGTGAGCCACTCTTGGGAGCTTTGTAGCTCCCCAGGAAGGGTGTGGAAAATCAAGAAGGAAAGCTTTCATGACCTCTCTGCTGCACTTAAAACTGTTGAACAGCCTTTCTTTTTGAATCCTCTCACTTTTCTGGGGTTTTGTGATGCTGTTCTCTCTTGGTTCTTCTATTAGTCGTATTGTAAATCAGTTTCCATTGCTGATTTATCTGTATCCTGCTCCCAATCTGCATAAGAGTAATATAGATTATAATTAATTAATTCACCTGGTATTGATGATTATATTGACTGTATTTGATTTATTATAGTGGTTCTCAACCTTCCTAATGCTGCGACCCTTTAATGTGTTTTCCAATGGTCATAGGTGACCCCTGTGAAAGGGTTATTCATCCCCCAAAGGGGTCGCGCCCCACAGGTTGAGAACCACTGATAGATCCTACCTTATTAGATCTGTTATAAGGTGGTAATGCCACTTTGTTTCAAACCTACAACTAACTTAGTCTCTAGGAAACTGTTGACCAGATGTTCATGTTTGTCGGCCCCTGCTGAGATGACCTATAGCTGATGACCTGTGAAAGGTCTGACAAAAGGGTTGTGATTGATGGACATTGCCTTAAGCTAATCTAGGGAGCTCTCCTTCCCCTTGCCTTTCCCCCTACTCCAGATCAGCCAATTATGGGAGTCCCTATGCTTCTGAAAGGACATCCCAAGGACTAGGGAATCTTCCAGGGACTCTCCAAGGTCTATAAATCCCTCAGCCCCTGAGCATGGAGAGTCCTTGACTGAGAGAAAGGTCTTGGATCGAATTGCTTTGGGACCTCTGTTCACTCTAATAAATTGCTTGGATATTCCCCAAGGCATTTTCCTGGGACCCCTTCTCTCTAATACTCTCTCAATGTGTGATTTTATCTTTTTCCGTAGGTTTAGTTAGCATCTTTTTGGAGATGTCTTAGATCCGTTTTCTCACCAAATTTATAAATTTTTTTGGACTTAACCTTTGTACTCACCTAGATTTTATACTGTCTTCTTCCTCTTTTCTTGTCCTAGAAAGATATTCCTTATAAAAACAAATTTATAGAAAATGAAAAAGAGGAGAAAAATTTCAATAAAACTAGTCCACACGTTGAAAAAAATCACTGTGTTCCACTTCTGAAGGAATGAATGGAGGTGGGTGAATGTCTTCTTCTGTCTCTTCTCTGAGGCTGATCTTGTCCTTTGTCATTTTGTAGCCTCTCAGTCTTAGCTGTTTTGTGTTGGTGACTTTTTTTTTCCCATTTTCATTGTTCTAGTTATTAGGTATGGTTTTTTACCTGATGCTGCCTCGTTCACTGTGCGATCAGGTTGTTTTGTCTTTCTGTGCTTCTCTGCGTTCCTTGTGCTTGCTTTTTACAGCAGAGTAACATTTCATTCCATGAATGTACCACAGTTTGTTTAGTCATTTCCCCCATCAGTGGCCATCAGCCTTGTTTCCAGTTCTTGAGAACAGGGACTCTCTTTTATCTTTCTTTTTTATTTCCATCACTTAGCCCAGTACTTGGCATAAGTAGGTGTCTAATAAATGTTTATTAACTGGTGTGTATGGTGTCAGTGGCCTCCTTGGAGTATATGCGAGTCAGAGGGATTTTTGAATCAGAGGCTATGGATATTTTAGTGACTTTTATTTGCCCAATTCCAGCTTGCTTTTCCGGGACACAACTCTACCAACAAATCGCTAGTATACCTGTTTCTTCCTTCAACATTGATGATTTCCATCTTTTATCATTTTTTACGTTTTAACCTCAGAATTGTTTTAATTTGCATTTCTTTCCTTTTTCACAAGTGATTTGAAGTATTCTTTCTTGTGGTTAATAGTTTATAGTCCTTTTGTTCTGGAAAAAAATCTATCAATCAATCAAAAAAATCCCCCAATTCTCCCACTTCCCTTCTTATCCTAAGTACATTAATTTTGTTTGTGTAAAAGCCTTTTAATTTAGTATAATCAAAAGTATTTTATCTAACCTAATTTTATCCAATCCTTTAAACCATTCCCTGCCCATAACTGTGAAAGGTATATTATTGTTTATTTCCTTACTTTCTTATACTGTGATCTTCATCTTCAGGTCACATGTTCATTTTTAATTTATTGTGGAATGTAGTATAAGATGATGGTGTGATTTCTTCCAGATTGCTTTCCTGTTTTCCAGCAGTTCTTCTCAGTTAAGGATTTTTTTCCAAGATAATTTGTATTTTCAGGTTTATAGAACACTGAGTCTGAATCTAGTTTCTCTTCTAAGCTCCACATCTGAAGTATCTATTGGATATTTTGGATTCGAAACTTTGTTATCATTTCCTACTCGACATTTCCAAACTAGAACTCATTGTCTTTTTCTTCATAAAACCACCCCTCTTTTCCACTTTGACATTTCTGTCAGAGGCAGTAGCATCCTTGGAGTCACTCAGGTTTACAGCCATGATGTTATCTTCAGCCTTCCCCTTCACACATATCTAATTGGCTGCACATCTTGTCATTTCCTCCTGGACAGTATCTTTTGTACAGTCACGTAGCCACTGCCACAGTGTAGGCCTTCATCACCGACCTCCGCATTGATCTTTCTTCCTTCTCTCATCTGTCCTCCACATGGCTGCCACAGTGATTTTCCTAAAGTGCAAGTCAGACCGTGTCATTCCCTTACTCCATAAACTCTGGTATCACTATTACCCTGTTACCAATAGCTCCATTTGCCTCTAGGATTGAACATAAATGCATCTGTTTGGCATTTAAGACCCTTAACAGTTGAGCCCTGACCTGTCTCTGCAGGTTCACAATCTACTGTTGGTCTAAATTGTTCCTTTGACCGTTTGTCATGCACAGCATTCTGTCTTGCCTCTCTCTGCCTTTTGCACCTGCTTTCCTTCACGCCTGGAAAACACTCTTCTCAACTCCAGCTTTCAAAATCATTAGTTTCACTTAAGCCTCAACCCTAGCGATACCTTTGTTAGACTTTTCTTGGTCCCTCCAGCTGTTTGTACTTTCCCTTCAAAATCACCTTGTATCTTTTTTTGCAAATATTTTGTCCATATCCTTGAGGACAAAGGGTGTTTCTTTTTAATCTTTGTATCACAAAGGCACATATTAAGCAATTAATAAATGCTTGTGGAATGACTTTAAAAGCTGCTTGAAAAGGAGGTTAAATATTTCTCCTTAAGCCGGATAACTTAGATCCATTCATACCTCATTGGGGTTGAATGATGAAGTCTTTCAGTGTTTGGGGTTGATTTGACTGGCTCATTCACTTGATACTACCCAGAGATGGGCTCTCCTATGAATAGACCTGTTCTGTCTTCTCTCAAGGAGAGCTCCTTTGTGTGAACACCTACTCCTTTAGGAGACTGGAACCCAGCACTCTCCTGGATTTGAAACTTGGCCCTGTCCAGAATATATTCCCCCTCCTCTATATAGGAAGTTGGGTGCAGAATTACCCAGGGACCTGGTACTGTCCAGGAAATTGCTTTTCCTCTGGTGAAATTGTATTAAAGAAGCAATTTGAAACAGCATTACATGATGCCCGCAACAGTTTGAGAAATCAGTGCCTGAGGAAATTTTATTAATTCTTAATAGGAGGCAGTATGACTCTGGAGTCGGATGACCCTACTTCATGTCTTACCTCTGATGCTTAATAGTTGAATAAGTCACTTAATTTGCCTGTACCTCAGTTTCTTGATTCGCAGAATTGTGTTGGACTAGTTATTTATGAGATCACTTCCAGCTCTAGTTCTGTAATGCTGTCTGTGATCTAGGAGGTTGGCTTACACAGGTTTTTTCTGTGGATATTATGCCATTAGCCCTTGGCAAGCACTGTTATCCTCTGCTGCCTTCTTCTCTGATTAAGCTCCATCTGAACCTCTCTGACTGATTTCCCGGTAAAAAGGAATGGCTTTAATCCACAATAGTCTGAAGTGAAGCAAATTACAGTGGGATGCTGAGACTTATCACTCATATTCAGTGAGGTATGAGTGGTTTGACAAATACTGAAACCCAACCAATGCCCTCACCTCTCTCAAGGAGTTAATGGCATGTCCAGTTCATTTGCCTAACCCATTATATATCCATTCCTGACAGATTCTAAGACTAGCCCTGATTTAAACCATATTTCTGTCTCCCCTCCCACCCAGCTTCACTTAACAAATAAGCATCCGGTGACCCAGAACTCTAAAAACCAAAGAATCTCTGAGGAAATTCATCACCATTTTTCTTTGTAGATGTTTGCCAACCATCTCAAATATTGGTTCTAGAATTTTTCAGTAAAATCCGCAAAAATGTATTTACTCTAATATTTATTGATAATAGCAACATTTATATAGAGCCCTGAAGTTTGCAAAGAACTATTTCCTCCTCCCTTCTTTCCCCCCCTTTGTCTCTGTCTCTATCTCTCTCTATACACACACACACACACACACACACACATCTCTCTCTGTCTATCCATCTGTCTGTCTATCCGTCCGTCCATCCATCATTTGAAGTAAACACTGTGAGACAAGTGCTATTAATGCTCCCGTTTTTCAGATTGGATTCTCAGGCCCAAAGGAGCTAAGTAACTTGCCAGGGGTCATAAGCATCGGAGGCTGGGTTTGCAATGATTTTGAAGAACCAGCGTGGCGTTGTCAGGAGCAGCTCATGCCAGATTGTTATTTCCCTTTTTTGACAGGACTCCTAAACTAGCAGACGCCGTAGTTACAGTTTATATTTGTGTAAAGCTTTGCTTGAGGTAGTTCATATTCCGGTGGTGAAGGAGAGATACTGACTAGAGAGTGATACAGTTAGCTGTGTCAGAACTGGCTGGGCGGCTGGACTCCAGAGTTAATGTTCAGTGTCGGTGTGAATGGGATTTAGGCTCTGGGAGCCCCCTTGTTTCTTCCAGCTAGATGAGGCATTTGCTTGAGACCGTAAGCCTCTCTCTAGGCCGAAATCAGTGGTACTCTTAATCTAGCCTAGCCTTCCCTTGTCCAACTACTTCCCACCCTTGATCCTATGAAAATATCTCTACCTAAATCTGTTACCCTGAAACTAGCCTAGCCCTCCATTGTTTGTCATCTCCTGGTAACCTTCAAATATTCCCCACCCTTAATCCCATTTCTGGAGTCTGACCTTGGTCCTGGTCAAGATCCTCCTTAGATTCCTCCTCAAGACCTTCCCCAAACCCCTCCTCTAGACCATCCCTAAACCCTCCCACAGTCTTTCTGTATATAAGATCCATCTTGCCTCCATGAAGGTGCTGAAATGCAATTTAGTGGACTTACTCTGTGTCAGGTTGTTCTAGTCGGCTTGTGTTGACAAGTGTCACAGATACTTAGGCTCCCTAAGAGCCTACCCATTATGGCACATCTTTAATAAATTTTGTTTTCTTTGATTGAGAGAAGACTTGAGTTGAATTCATTCAGTAGAACTCGGCGTGTTGTTATTTTGGGGTCTCAAGCACCCCTAAATCCAGACCTCAACAGTATGTCTTCAGCGAAGTACTTCAGAAATCTGTTCTTGACCCTGTACCTTTTAAGCATTTTATTAGTGACTTGGATAAAGACATGGACAGCATGCCCCAAAATGTGGATTACACTTAGAGAGCATTGTGCAAAATTTATTTAGTGAGATGAAATTAACAGTAGAGATTTAATAGATGTAGGTGGCTCATTGGCTAGAGCACCAGACCTGGAAACAGGGAGACTCAACCTGATTCAAATCCAGCTTCAGACACTAGCTGTGTGACCCAGGGCAAGTCACTTAACCCTGTTTGCCTCAGTTTCCTCATTTGTCAAATGAACTGGAGAAGGAAATGGCAAACCACTCCAGTATCTTTGTCAAGAACACTTGAAGAAGAGTTGGACACAACTCTTAGCAAAAGTCTTACACTTAAATATAGAAAATCAGCTTATCAAGTACAACACAGTAAACATTTTATTTGAAAAAGATCTGAGGGTTTGATGGACTTTAAGCTCGATGTGAGTCAGTGGTATGAAATGCCAGCCCTCAAAACTCATATTATGTTGAACTGCATTAAGACACTGCTTCCAGGAGTAAGGAGGTGCTGCTGTGCTGGGCCCTCATTGGACCTCACCTGGAACATTGTGCTCAGTTTTGTGTGCCATTATTTAAGAAGAATGTTGATAAACTTGATTGAAAATGGTTAGAGGGCACCTTGAGGATGGGCTGAAGGAGTGGGATGCTTAGCCTGCAGAAAAGAAGACTCAGTGTAGGCAGAATAGCTGTTTTTCCAGTAGTTTGATGGACTGTGGAAAAAGGGGTAGATTTAGAATTGGGAGTGACCTCAGAAGTGATCTAGTCCAGTCACTTCAATTTGTAGATGAGGATATACCCTTTGGAAGTCAAGTGACTTGCCCAAGTTAAGTTGTAGAATTGATATTTGAACCCAAATTGTCTGACTCTGTGTCTACCACTCTTGGCATTGTACAACACTGCCCGTGTTTGCCGCGTGCTGTTTGACTCTATAGGGCAGAACTAGGAGCATGAGTGAAAGTTGCAAGGGGCACATTTAGGTTTGATGTTAAAAAAAAAAGCAACACTCGACCAAAAAATTTTCTAATAGAGATGCCCTGGAGTGGTTATCTTTATCTGTACAGGCGGTAGATTCTCCCTCCTTAAAGGTCTTCAGGCAGAGCCTAGGCGGCCACTTGTTGGGTTGTTGTAATGGAGATTCTTTATTGGAATAATGAGTTAGACTTGTTGGCTTCTGAGGTCCTTTCCAACATTTAAATTTTGTGGTTCTTTGACTAGGCTTCTTTGATCAACCCTACAACATCTACACATGTTAAATGTCTTAGAGAGGTAGAAGTCAAAGTGCTATGTCAGGTCTGAATTGGAAAGTCACTACTGACTGGGATTGTAGTGATCAAAGAGAGGGAAAATTTGTCTGTTTGGAAGACAATAAGGAGAATATTGCAGTAGTCTAGGAGAGAGAATAAGGAATTAGAACTAGGAAAAATAAGGAACTAGATGGAAGAGTGATTAGAAGGCAGGTATGACAAGATTAGGCAGTTGGTTATGTTGGGAAAGGAGGACTTGCAGATGACTGAGTGAAAGCTGTTAGGCCATCTCAATTACCCTGTCTTAATGAGAGGGAAGAACAGAAGTTATTGCTAACTGTTCAGCTGGTTTGAAATTGCCTAATAGTTCAACATAATACTCTTTGAGAGTTTAGGTCATTGGAAGGAAAGGGCAGGGATGAATCAGAGAAGAGTACAGTTTTATCTGTTTTTGTTTGTTTAAAAATGTAATTGTTTTAGCTCAGGCTTATCATAGTGTTTTGGTTACCATGGAAACCTATTCCTTGCTTCCTAACACCTCTTGGGGTTGTATGGCATATAAAAGGTATTTGGGGACTAAACCGAGGTTTTGGAAATGTTGAACTAAATCTCTTTTCACTTTTCTTTTCTGTAAATTTGGCAGCTTAAAAATCTAATCTCCCAAAGTGTTTTGAGTCCATTTATGCCAGAAGTCCGAGAAGTTCAAAGCTCTCTTTCTGAATTATTGAGCAAAGAAATTCATTCAAGTCGCACAAAAGGTAAAACCTAGTAGAAAAAGATGTTAAGTACCAGCTGTATTCGAATATTTAGAGAAACCTCACTTACGCTAGGCTAAATGTTTGTAAATGATAGCAAACTGGGTTCCTTTTGAAAATCCATTTCTATGAAATAAGAGTTCTTCATGGGGATGTATTCCAGTTTTATCAGATAATAGATTTTTTAGAGCCAGAAAGACCTGGGGAAGCTGAGTCACCTCTTCATTTTATAGATGAGACCCAGGTACTGACTGAGTGGTGAAGTGACTTGTCCACGGTCAAGCAGGTTATGTCAAACATCAGAAGTTCAGTTCATACCTGTGGCCTCTTCCTCCAAATGGAGTGCTCTTTCCATTAACACTGCATTGCCTCCTATAGTAACTGAATTATTTTAAGCAGTGAGTCATAGACATTTTGGAGTGTCGGGAAGTTCCACGGTTTGAAATTGCTCTTTTAAAATCTAACTTTGTATGCTGCAATTTTGTGCATACCTTTGAAATTTACAACTTGTTTACATACAGATTTAGTGAAGGAAGAGATTTCTTTTTAGTAGGATTTTCTTTAATTACACCCTTCTGCTATCTCTACCAGCATGGGACATTGAAGATTTCATCTCTATTTCTATTGTTAACTTCCAAGCTGAAATGAAAGTATTTGGGAACAGACTTCACTTTTAGTATTGTTTTTAGTGGTTGTTACTGGAGCCTTGGAAACCAACACTTTGCTCGTTCTTTTACAGAGTACATCTGTGCAGGAGGCAGGCTATGTAAAACAAAAATAATTGGAGTGCAAATTTTCTAATTCTTAATGATAACTCTGAACTTATGGGTTATTTGATAGCTTCAAAACAGGGGACAATTGGAAAAGATTACTTTGATTTGTAGTGAGATGTAGATGGGATGTTTTTAACATAAATTATATTATATATATATATATATATAATATTATATATATAAATTATAAATTAAATTCTCTTATACTTTTAAAACAAAAATTTTTGTACAATTTAATGCTCTTCAGCAAGGAGTACATGTTTTGCCCCTAGCGCTGAGCTAAGTGGCATACAGATTACAAAATTAAGAAAAATAATACTCTCTTGTACCTGTTAATAATAACCTGTTTTCACATAAAATTATACTTCATTTATGTGCATAGATGTTATTTGATATTTAAAGTCCCTCTGTGAAATAGGGAAAATAGTCATAATCTTTACCATCGGAGTTTAGGAAGGGAGGGAAAAGTAGTCAAGTGGTAGCATTGGGGGGCTGTATATTTTAAGCGCTGTGGGATACCAGAGATGAGAGAGATCAATGTTTGTATGTCAGAGCAGTTAAAGAAAGCTTTGGAGGGGGTAGGGGACTCAAAGCTTTGCCTTGAGAATGGCTGGATTTATGATAAGTAAGGAGGGCATTCCAGATTATTCCAGGAGGGGGGATGGCTTGAGCTATAGGGTTTCAACATTAAAGGCTGCTTTTCGTCAGTCACACCTGTAATCTTGGAAGTTATTATGTTTCCACTACTTACCAGATTTTACTTCTGGTTGTAAAGTTTCTGAAAAATAGTGCACTTTCTCTGACTACATCATTTTTGTTAATAGATATATTACTGAAAGATCTTTAAATGGTGACAGGCATGAACAACATTTGCTGTACTGATAGATTCAGCATCGCTAGATCACTCATCATGGCCCATCCACTGGGGTTTAGAAGCATGTGTGCACATACACACTACATAGTTATTTGTGTGAGTGTTTTATATGTTTATGTCTGCATATACACGTGTGTGAGTGTTTGTGTGTGTGTGTGTATATGTATATATATATATATATATATATATATATATACACATATACATATCTCAGTTTGCAATGTGTTAAAACAATGTTGATCCAAGATTATAGAAACTGTTTATGGTTATTCTTGAGAAATTGTACAAAATCCACTTGAGGTAAAAACTGAAAATATGGAGCAGCCGTGAACCAGCAGAGTACGATGCGTGCCAACAAGTTAACTGGAGGTGAGGATTCCTGAAGATACTTGTTCAGCCACGCACACACAACACGCACGACCTGTGTATGATTAAGAACATTCATGTGCATTTGTACACACGTGTCCACAAAAAGTAGAATTTAGCTGAGTTCAGTTTAGCTTGAGTTAAGGTTAGAATCAGATCTCCTATGCAACACAGCAAACTGTGGGTCATGACCCTGACCCTTTTGGGGTCAAACAACCCTTTCACGGGGTCACCGGGGCTGCCTAAGACCATTGGAAGATCTCAGGAACCTCCTCTGTATGTCTCCAGGCAGGTGTGTCCACGTGCAGACACGCCCACGTACAACTATTAAAGGATTGCCATTAGGAAGGCTGAGAACCACCGATGTAACACGACCAAATAACTTGACTTTTTAGTATCTT
>JAQQSW010022533.1:0-10440 GCA_028646575.1 Pseudocheirus occidentalis
AACGATTGCTTGGTCCCCCTGCAATCTGAAGGCCAAGAGCTCTTAATCCAGTATGTGGAGGTGGCTGAGGGGCTGCTGCTTCCACCTTCCTTGCCCTGGAGGCAGTTTGATCAAACTGCTTTTCTCCCCCAAATTTAGCTGGTTTCCACTGAGCTTTCACTTAATCCTTATTTTTCTGGCTTGATAAATCTGGAAACTGCCACAACTGCTGCTGATCCACTCTCCTGAAGGCTCCAGCTGTGGCTTGCCTTGCACATCCTGCTCACCCCAGGGCCAAGTGCCATTTTTCAGGCTGTACTTATTTCACTCCCAGTGCTGCACTGAGCCCCACCTGCTGATATGCCTTCAGGAGGAGGTATATTTTTGTGAGTTTTGGAGTCCTAAAATTTGTTTAGAGTCTTATTTTATGGGTATTTGAGGTGACCATGTGTGAGCTGCATCATTTTCCTGCTTCTATGCCTCCATCTTGGCTCTGCCCCCCTCCAGGCCTGGTTCTTATCCATTATAAATGTTAACTGCCCTTCCTCTTCCCATACATGTTTCTATCTCACTCTGTCTGTCTCTCTCACTATACACACACACACACACAGAGACACACACACACTTCTTGAAATTAGATTTCTGTTTCTATTATCGTCTCTTGATTTTTCTTACTATTACATAGAAATGTGACTGATTTTTGGAAGTTTTAGTGTGTAGTCTGAAACTTTACTGAAATTATTAATCACTTTAATTAGTTTCTTTACTGATTATACAGGATTTCCTAACTATAACATCATTAGCAAATAGTGCTAATTTTACCTTCTATTTTCTTATTTTTATGCCTTTATTTTCTTTCTCTTATTTTATTATTATTGTTAGCATTCCCAGAACAATGTTAAATAAAGGTTGGCAGCTAATATATCCTTGTTTTAATTCTGTCTTTGATGAGAATGTTTCCAGTATATAGAGAGTATATGCTTATAATACATGTTTTTTGATTTACACGGAAACTTTTTGTGGTTAAAAAAACACCTTATATTATAAAATATTTAAACACATTATTAATTGATTAATATTATTTACATATAAACACCTTATAAAACTCCCATAGGAGGGAATAGAATCATACTAATTGAAGATACTAGAGTTGAATTTGTCATTGACATATGAACTTATAAAATAAAATAACTTAATAAAAGTAAATAATCCCATCTTTGAAGAAAACATTAGCAAATATTTACATGAGGAAAGAGTGACAAGACTTGTATTTAAGAAAGTGTCACATTTTCTAAATGTCATTGAGGAATATAGGAAATTTTTTAGGCAAAACTTCTGAATGTGGGAAAAGATACAATTTCCTAGGAAAAGTAAGACATTAGAAAGAGGAATAATGGAATTGGGATTTCATCAGAAGATAGAAGATGTGCCACTGGTCAAAAGTATTCAACCAAAGAGACAGGGAAATGGGGAGAGAAGGAATATTAAACCAAATTTTGCACATAACTGGATAAGAGACAAAATGAGATTATAGAGTAGTGTAGGAAGGTAGGAGGAAGAGACAATAGGAACAAAGGTAGAATCACAAACCTGTAGCTAAAGGTGGGCAATACATAGTATTAGGGATGTGTTGGAAAGTTTTTATCAGCTAAATAAAAAACCTATCTTTAATTTTCAGTCTTAGCATATGGACATCAGAAATCAGTAAACACTAAATCAGGGCTTGATTAATTTAGTATTTTTAGTCATCTGGACTTGAGAAAATAACAAAAAATGTTAATAATACAGACTAAATATAAAGTTTGTCATGGGATTTTGTGAGTATAGTATTGGGGTGCACATATTTCCACAAGTGTGCTGCTAAAATTTTAACAACTCACATATATATATACATACATTCAGACATACATACATAAATACACAAACATATATATGCATGCATACATACATACACAGATTTATGTATCTATATATGAATTGTTAAACTTTTAGCCTCACACTCTTTGATATATGTGCACCTAAATAGTTAAATCAATTTGTTGCAAACAAAACAGGTCAAAAGAACTGAGTATTGCTTTTATAAAAAGTATACTGGGAAGTTCCAAGGGAAATTCAAGATGGTGGAGTAGATAAAGCACTCAGTCAAGCTCTCATAACATTTCTTTTGAAATAACTTTAAAACCATGCTTCCCACCAAGTTCTGGAGTAGCAGAGCCAATAAAAGGTCAGATTAAGGCAATATTACAGTCCCCCTGAAACTAGATGTTTGGACAGAGAGATATGTGATATGGTGGTGGAGGGTGGCCTAAAGCACAGATGGATGAAATATCAGTGGTAGGGCTAGGTGATGGTGACAGAAACAGCAGCATCTTTTGGGTCACTCAATCCAGAGAAAGTAAGAGCACTTGACAATTGGTTGAAAAAGATACTACACAGGATCCCTGCACTAACACTGGAAAAAGTACCAGAGACTGTAAGTCAATTGCCTACACCCACTTCTAGGTCATGGTTCAATTGTAGAGAGAAACACTTTGAGGCAAAGGGGAATAGGCTGCTGAGGAGGAGGATTGTTTTTATTCACTAAGGGCCTTTTTATTCAAAAGGACCTTATTCACAAGGACCCTGAGAAATGATAGCATGTTTGTTCCCAAGGGACCAGAAAAGCAGTATTGATTGCAATCCCAAGGCATCAAGGACCCTTCCTGGTAAAGGCCAGAGTTTTGCCCAGGAGAGCAAGTAGCACACCTCTGACCAGATCACACCACCTTGGCAGTACTGAAACTTCCAAATACCCAGAACTAACTCTAAAAACAGGAGTGCATAAAAGTCTGAAGCTTGAGACAGTGCTCTCCCACACCCACTCATGCCATGCCTGAAACAGAACCCAAGATAAAGTGCAAAATGAAAAATTAGAGTGAAATAATAAACAGAAAATGAAAAAAGAGCCTGATCACATAAAACTACATGGTGACAAGGAAGATCAAGGTACAAACTCAGAAGAAATAAATGAGGTCAAAACAGTTACAAGCAAAGACTGGAATAAAAAAAGAAAAATGCAAATTGAACCTTACCAGATTAAACAATTTCCAGAAAAGTTAAAAAAATAATTTTTAAAATCAAATAAGAATGTAAAGGAAATATTGGGGGAAAATGCAAGGAAAGGAAAATACTATGAAAAAGAAAAGCAATTAATAGCTTGGTAAAGGAGACACAATAGTGCTGAAGAAAATAACACAAAATAAAATTGATTGGATAGAAAACAAAATTGTTAATGGATATCTAACTTACCCAACAAGGAAGCAGAAGGAGATGGGATTAAGAGTAAGAGTGGGGGCAAAAAGAAGGGCAGATAAAAGTAGGCAGTGATCAGGAGCAAAACAGTCTTTAGAGGAGGGACAGGATAAAACAGAGAGACAGAGAGAGAGAATAAATAGAAAACAGAATGGAGGGAGATAGACAGTTAAACATCATAACTGTGGGTGCTAATAGGATCAACTCATCCATAAAACAGAGACTGATAGAAAAGATTATAAATCAGTATTCGACAATATATGGCATGCAAGAAACAAACTTGCAATGTAAAGCTGCACAAATTAAAATGAAGGGATAGAGCAGCATCTATTATAATTCAACTGAAGTAAAAAAGAAGAAGGTGGCATTAAGAAGTGCAATTTCATACAAAAGGAAAGAAGACTTATTTAAAAGAGAGAAACAAGAAAACTGCATCTTGCTAAAAGGCACCATTGACTGTGAAGTAATATCAATCATAAACATATATTTAGCAAATGGCATAGGATACCAATTTTTAAAAGAAAATTTAATTGAATTTTGGGAGAAAATAAAGTGGAAAACTGTATCAGTGAAGAACATAAACTTTACTTGAGATAAATGCAACAATAAAACAAATAAGAAGGAAGGTAAGGAGATAAATAGAATTTTTATAAAAGTTAGATAAGAAAGACCTCTGGA
Source organism: Pseudocheirus occidentalis (assembly GCA_028646575.1). NCBI lineage: Eukaryota > Metazoa > Chordata > Mammalia > Diprotodontia > Pseudocheiridae > Pseudocheirus > Pseudocheirus occidentalis. The sequence continues at coordinate 3,949 of JAQQSW010022533.1, forward strand.
GAAAATAGAATGGGAACAAGAAGGCATATACCTTTTTCTCAGTTGTACATGGAACCTTCACAAAAATTGACTGCGTACTGAAGCATAAAAACCTTACAACAAAATTCAGAAAGGCAAAAGTATTAAGATGTGGGGTGGCTAAGTGACACAGTGAATAGAGCACCAACCCTGGAGTCAGGAGGACCTCAGTTAAAATATGGCCTCAGACACTTAACACTCACTAGCTGTGCGACCTTGGGCAAGTCATTTAACCCCAACTGCCCTTCCTTCTTCTCTCCAAAAAGCCAAAAAAACAAAAAGAAATATTAAGACCATAATAGACAAAAACAATATTCAATAAATGTCTATGTAATTATATATTAAAATTATTTGGAAACTAAATAACCTAAATAAGCCACTAAATAAGTGGGTCAAAGAATAAACCAAAGAAATAGCCCATAAATTAATCAAAAAGAATGATAATAATGTGACAGCATGGCAAATTTTTGAGATGCAGCAAAATCATTGTTTAGGGGAAATTTTATGTATCTAAATGCTTATATCGCTAAAAAAAAAGAAAGAACAGAATAATAATGTGGGCATGTAACTGAAAAATTGGGGGGAAAGCAAATTGATAATACCCAATTAATCACCAAAAAGAAAATTTTGAAGATCAAAGGAGAGATTAATAAAAATGAAAGAAAAAAAGAAACATTGAACAAAGAAATAAAACTATGAAATAATTTTATGAAAAAATAGCAAAATAGATACTGGGTAATTAGATTTTTAAAAACACAATTACTAGTATCAAAAATTTAAAAAGTTGAATATAATATCAATGAAGATTCAAGTAATTCAAAATCAAGAAATTCAAGCAATTATTAGGAGTTTTTTTCCCCAACTATATCTCAGTAAAACTGACATCTATGTGACATAGATGAATATTTACAAAGTAGAAGTTATTGAGATTTTAAAAAGAGGAAATAAAGTATTTAAATAACCCTACCTTAAGAAAAAAAAATTGAACTAAGCCCAAAGATCATAAAATTTTAAAACATTTGGGCCCAGCAATACCACTACTAGATCTCTACCACAAAGACTTCAAAGATAAGAGAAAATGACCTATTTAAGCAAAATTATAGATAGCAGATATTTTGGCATTTGTAACAAATTTGAAATTAAAGTCATACCCATTAATTGAAGAATTGCTAAACAAGTTGTGGTAAATGATTGTCATGGAATACTTTTGCGCTGTAACAAATGACATCCAGTCTACAAGCTAAAAAATAAATTAAAATAATGTTTTTTTTAATTTTCTGGAAGAACAAAAGGTCAAGACTATCAAGGGAATCAATGAAAAAAAATTTGAAGAAAGTCAGCCTACTAGTTCCAGATTTAAAAATACATTACAAATCAGTAACCATCAAAACAATTTGTTACTAACTAAGGAATAGAATGGTGGGCCAGTGGAATGGATTAGGTACATAATATACATTTATGACTATAAGTGACCATAATAATATAGGGAGTGATAAAAGTAAGTTTTTAGGGTAAGAACTTACTACCTGCCAAAAATTGCTGGCAGACTAGAGTGCAGTTTTGTAGATACTAAGTATAGACCATTATCTCAAACCATTTAGTAATATTAGGTAGAAATTGATTAATGATTTAGACTCATTATAAATAAATGAGGGGAGTACGGAAAGATGTATTTGTCAGATGTATGGATAAGAGAAGAGTTTGTGAACACACAAGAGATAGAGAGTATTGCAAGCAGCAAAATACATAATTTTAATTACATGATATTAAAAAGATTTTGCACCATCAAAATTAGAAGCAAAACAGGAAACTGGAGGATAATTATAGAAAGTTTCTCTGTTAAAGTCTTCATTTATCAAATATATAGGGAACTTAGCAACATTAAAAAAAGAACAAATAAAAGCCATTTCCCAGCTGATAAATGTTCAATGGATATGAATAGGCACTTTTCAAAAAAATCAAAGTTATCAATAGGCATGTAAAAAATGCTCTAAATTAGTACTGATTGGAGAAATGCAAGTTAAGGTAACCCTCAGATACCATCTGAAACCTATTAGATTAGCTAACATGGAATAAAATAATTATAACTAATCCAGTCATCTCCAAGAACAATTTGAATCTATTCCCAAAGAGCTATATAACTGTGCATATAAATTAACCCAGCAATACCACTACTAGGTTAATATTCCAAAGAAATTACAAAAGGAGAGAGATCTACTTGTACAAAAATATTTTTAGCAGCTCTTGTAGTGGTCACAAAGTAAAAAGTGAGAGGATGATGTTTTTGTTAATACTTTACAAAATTGGGGAATGACTAAACAAGTTGTTGTATATTATTGTGATGAAATACTAGTGTGCTATACCAAATAATGAACTGGATGCTTTCAAAAAGAACCATGGAGATTTATATTAACACATGCAAAATATAGATATGCATTAAAAACCCATATACACACACATACACGTGTCTGTATGTGTGGGTATCCATGTGTATGCATATGTATCATACACTCATGTATCCACATCCACATATGTATATATATGCATATATGTGCATATATATAATTTGTATATAGGTGTGTGTGGATGCATATGTATATGTGTATATTTCTATATCTATATCTATATCTATATATATGGAAAAATAGAGTTACCAGACCTGGGATTTCATTTATGTAAGAACTCTCAATTAGGAAATATTTTCTACTCATGAAGGTATCTGCTCTAGAACTTTTAATCTTAGGCACTTGCCTGGATTATGGAGCAGTTCTACAAATTCAGGCTCACCAACACAAGAAATATGAAGACAGAAAAATAACCCTAAGTGACTTAAATACTGATTTCTCAGAACTTGAGAAATTTAACAAAACATAATTAAACAAATAGATATGTATAGCTGTGTATCTTTTTGTGTGTATACACTATATGTGTGCATGTATTAAACAGATGTTAGAAAGGTGAATGTGATGGGACCATGTTTATTATTAAGTGAAAACAATAAAGTATATATTTATTTCTCATTATTGGAAAGTTGATTATATATAATAGTCACACTGAGTCTTAAAGGACTCATAAATTATACTAAAGATGAAAAAGTCCTAAACATACCATTTACATTTCATAATGCAATAAAATTGAACAATGAAAAAAATATATAAACAATAGGTCTACTCCAAAATCTAGACTAAATAGCAATTTCATAAATAACAAAAAGTTAAAGTAAGCCATCAAATAATAGATCCAGTGAGACAGCATTCTCTAATTTTTGGACCACAGTTAACAGCTATTAATAGAAAAATCCACCTTTGTTTGAGCACATAATGTATGTCCCAAAAGTCTTAGTGAAATTAACTACCTAAAAGCAATATAGTAAGACTGAGAAGAAAAGATGATTGCATTCTTTGCATCATTAAAACTGGTAAAAGTTTGACATCCAAAATATATTTCGAATTGGTGCACTTTTATAAGGATAAGAACCACTGACTAATATACACATGCTCAAAAATTATTAAAAAAGACATTTTCAAAAGGTGGAATGAGTACTACTTAAAAACATTTAAATTGTTCTAATTATCAAAGGAAAGGATATAAAAATAGCTGTTATGCAATAAGCATATAAATTATAAAGAGAAAAAAATATTTAAAGGATTGAGTAATTCAGTGAATATGGTTATTTAAATTTATCTGATGATTTTATGAAGCAATTATTAGATATTAGTTATTAGATTCTGCATACTATTTAACAGGGTAATCTTTCTATGGGCTTTATGCCCTAAAGAGTTAAATGGCAAAGAAAAGCTCCATTCATAAAAATATATATTGTAGTGTTACTATTTATAATAGTTCTATATTTAAAATGCAGAAAACAAAAAACAAGTTCAAGTGACTCATACCACTTATGTTAGCATCAGTAAAGCGTTATGTATTTCTGTGACTGAAATCACAAAAATTGGGATTATACATTTCCTTCTGTTTAAAAATGGCAATAACATCAGGCTCATAGAATTGTGAGCCTCAAAATAGGCTTTGTATATCATTAAAATTTCTTATGGTAATTAATATAGACTCAGACTATCACTATTAAAGAAAGTTTATTTCTTTTTTAAAAATAGCTTGAAATGTGATGTTGGGTAAATTAGATACTTGGAATAAGTAGAGAGCACAAAACTGACAACTTTAGTCCTGAAAGGGATGAATGATAACAATATTTCAGATTATTACATAATTAACAGGATCAGACCTAATGGGTGGATTTTGAGGATCTAATTAAAAGCCTCTTATTCCAATACATATCTTTCTTCCAAAGCTAGAAATATGAGCAAGAATGATTTGTTCCTTTGTGTCGAACTTTTCTCCTTTCCTTAAAAAATATAAATACTTCTAGATACGGTAAAATATCAGTTCTCAAACAATTTATTGTTAATTTCTGTTGTTAAACTTTTTCCGTCATCCCACACTCTTCATGATCCCATTTGTGGTTTTCTTGGCAAAGACGCTGGAGAGATTTGCCATTTCCCTCCCCCACTCATTTTAGAGATGAACAAATTGAGGCAATTTGTTACCCAGGGTCTTCCTGACTCAAGGCCTGTCACTCTATACACTGATCCATCAACTTGCCTTGTTAATTAGGTAATAAGCTAAACTTTCTTTTTTGTTAGGATACATTTTCCTCAGGGAGGGGAGGAATTATTGTTCTATTATGTGTAAGGCATTGTCCTAAGTTCTTTACAAATATGATATTTGATCATTGCAATAACCATTGGTGACAGCTGCTGTTAAAGTCCCTAATTTTTATTTGAGGACAGTGAGGCAGACAGAGGTTAAGTGGCTTATTGAGAATCACATAGCTAGTTCAGTCTCTGAGGTCAAATTCAATTGAGCTCAGATCTTCCTGAACCTAGGCTTAGTAATCAGTGCACATCTGGTTGCCTTCTATAGGTAAGAATTAAAGGGGGAAAGGATTAAGGGAAGACAGACCTTGAAGACCAGTTTTGCTTTCTTTAAGGTTTTGCCTAAGGCCAGACCTAAGGATAATACTTCTTAGAGGAAAGGAGACAAACTGAAGTCATCTTCAGTATTCTTGAGGTTTAATTCTATTATTGACTCTTTTCTAATCTAAAAGTAGCTTAATTAAGCTCTCTTTTCATAAGTTATTAAAGGAAGAAACTACATAAGAAACTACCTAAACTACCTAATCATGATATTAATTTCCATTTTCAAGTGAAACCAGAACACAAATTGTCATTTTAGTATCGAAATGTCAAGATTTAGAACTGGTATCTTAGAAATTAGGTAGTCCCATTCCTCTCATATTGCAAATAAGGAAACTGAGACCCAGACAGATTAAAATGCCATGACAGTCAAACAAATGATCATTCATTTCTCTCCAGTTCATATTGTCTTGTGAGGTAAAATGAAAACTAAGTAAACTTACTTCAGGCATTTCTCCAGTTTTTTGTTTTGTTTTGTTTTGTTTTGTATTAGAGGCAGCTGGTGACTGAATGGATAAAATGATAGGCCTAGCTGAAGTCAGGAAGACCTGAGCTTAAATTTGGCCTCAGATATTTACTACCTGTGTGATTTTGAGCACACCAATCTCTGACTGTCTTAGCTTCCTCAACTAAAATGGGAATAATAAAACACCTACCACACAGGGTTTCTAAAAGGATCAAATGAGATCATATTTATAAAGTAACATAGTACAATGCCTGGCACAAATTAATTCCCTTTCCTTCCCCTTCTTCTTAGTTTCTTTGTAGCAGTTGTATGTGTATCACATTATTAGGACACTAGAAAAAAAAAGGTTTCCCTTATACTTTATTGAGACAAAGTCAAAAAGGGAAAATTTTCTTTAGAAAGAAATGGGAATTGGTCTTAATGTAATCACTGGCTTATATCCTTTGCTTATAAGTTCCTGTAGGGCAAGGACTGTTTTATTTACTGTTGGAAGTCCCTCAGTGATGAGCTAAATGCCTTAGACATAAAAATATCCACAGAGCTATTGAATTGACTTGTAAAGACCATCACTTTTCTATCTATTATGATCCCATTTCTCATTTGGTTCATTTTTCTTAGCATGCCATTGATGAGCATTTTTTTTTAGAAAATGTAATATGCTAACATTTATCTTTGCAAGTCAGATAAACTAGGGGATGTATATTTCCACTGTTAAAACATTCTTCACTTTACAACACATTTCACTGGAGGATTCCTTTGAAAAACATTCCTTGAGCTCAAGTGAAGAGAGATGATCCCAAAGATCTGGAGATTAAGAAGGTTTTAAGAAAACCACAAGCAAAGTTATTGCTACTCAGGAAAAGGTGAAGTTGATTGATAGATAGATAGATAGATAGATAGATAGATAGATAGATAGATAGATAGATGATAGATAGAAAGATAGATAGATAGGTAGATAGATAGATACATAGATGATAGATAGATAGATAGATAGATGATAGATAGAAAGATAGATAG
>JAQQSW010022534.1:0-10440 GCA_028646575.1 Pseudocheirus occidentalis
ACAGATTGTGGGAGGGGCCTTACAGTGGGATCAATGTTCTGGGCTGGGGGGTAGGGGCAGAAAGGGGGGAAAATTCTGTAACTCAAAACCATGTGGAAATGAATGATGTAACCAAGAAAATAAATTAAAATTAAAAAAAAAGACAATATACATAAAGAGATGAAACTCCTATGAAAACTGATAAAACATAGATTATGTACTAACTTGCAGAGTAGATATAGCACAGTAGACAGAAAATGAGCCAGAAAAAGGAGATATAATAATACTACTGCAAATAATAATCAATAACAATAAAACAAGGATAATAATAGCTAATCTTTACATAGAGCTTCAAGATTTTCCAAGCCCTTTAAATATATTAATTTTTTTTTATCTTAACCAATTTTATCTTTAACCAATTTTACAGATCAGGAAACTAAGTTTGGGAGAGATTAAGTGATTTACCCAGAGTCACACAGTAAGTCTTTGAAGCAATATGTAAACTTAGATCTTCCTAACTCTAAGTCCAATATTATCTGCTACATAAAGCTCTCTCTTTCTGTCTCTCTCATATAATTGTCCACACTGGGAAAATTCAGTATTTGACCTCAGACTTGTTATGATTATGTTTATACCTGACTGTGATGGTCAAATTCTGTTTGTGGGCTTTTGCTTAATGAACACTGAAGAATATAAAAGTTGAAAACTGAATGGGAAAGGCCACATATGTGGCTTTGGGACAAAGGTAAATACCAATGGGACATTAGGAGTTAGCTCTAGCTTTTGAGTCTCTTTGTATTCATGAGATAGAGTTATCACTATATCACATCACATTATTGACATATATTAACCATACTTGATAGTGTAGCACCAACACAATATTCACAGTGCTGATGGCAACTGTGAATATGCTGGCATAGTGCTCAATTGCAAAATATAACAGACTCTCCATATAATAGCCAGAAGCAAAACATTTATTCAGACACAAGAAAACCAAATCACAACACCAGGAAATCAAATCTATCATAGCAACATAGCAGAGTGCCTCACCATCCCACAAGCCAACATTTACTCACAAGCCTAGTTGTCTCCTTGTCTAATTGTCCTCTTCCTCCTACCGTCTCTAACTGCTCTGATTCCCAGCTTCCTGTAGGCTCTGCTCTACCTTTTGGCAAACTCCGCCAACCACAGATTCCATGTGATTATAGTTAGCCTTTTATGCACAGGGAAAATCTTCAAATCAAGCAAATGTCTTCAAATTCCCTTAAACTTCTTAAGGGGGCAGGGAAGATCTTTAAATTCTCATTACTATTACAGATAGCTAATGGTTTCCACAGGGGTATGTAACAATAATGCAATATTCACAATTCCCACCGGGAGTATAAATATGCTGGTGTAGTTGTAAATCACAAAATTTAACAGCCCCCCCACATGGAGGACAGAGCCAAAGCATTTATTCAAATACCAGAGAACAGAGTCCCCAAACCAGAAAGTCAAAGTCATTACAGTAGCCATGAAGTTGGTATGCATAGTTAATGAAGTGAACACCCACATTCCCAAGCTTTCAAAATAAAATAGGTTCCCTCAGGCAAAGATCCTCTTTTCCTCACTCATGGTAGCTGCTTGGCCTCCATACTGCTCACTCCCAGCAGTTCTGGATCCCAGCAGTTCTCATTCCCGGCAGTTCTCAGCAGAAGTCTTCAGCATAAGTTCTGGCTGGCTCTCAGAAGAAGTTCTGCCATCATCGGTTCTGTTCTTAAAATCTCTTCTGTCTCAGGCCTGAGTCTCTTATTAGCTCCTCTCTGCCCCACCCCTTCTTGCTACTCAGCAAGTTCATCCCACTGTGGGATTCATAAGTTCTGGATCTTAATACATGACACAATTATGAACTTGAAACTAAGTGTTAAGTACCTGTTAGCTTGCCAATACAAGGGCCATGGAAGATCTTCTTTCCCATTACCATTATAGGGTATTAGCATCTATTTATGCAAAGTAACATTAGTACTAAATGTGCTACAAATATACTTACTGGTACTAATAAAAAAGGAAATACAGGATATTACTCCTTTCTTCCAAGATCATGGAACTATGGGCTTTCATGTAAGAATGGAAGCTCAGAGAGCATCTTTATCCAATCTCCCCATTTTATAGATGAGAAAACTGAGGCCAAAAGGGATTAATCAGATTGCCTAAATTTACACAGGCATTAAATATCAGAGATGGGACTCAGCTTGAAATTTATTTGAGACAAGCAACAGGCATGTATAGAATTGTCACAATAGGTAAGGGAAACAATACTTCCCTTCATCTGGCAACAATAACAACATTACCAACAGCAGTAATAATGATATTAACAGCAACAATAATGATAATAGCTAACATTTATATAGATCCTATTATGTGCCCGGAAAGAGCTAAACAGTGTACTAAACAGACAAAATGACTAAAGAAATGTTGATCTTCACAATAATCCCTTTTTGGTGCACATTTTATAGGTGCAGAAACTAATGCAAATAGAGCTTAAGTGACTTGCACAAGGGCATACAGCTACTAAATATCAGAGGTCAAATTTGAATTCACTTTTCCCTCCCTTTAACCACTGCTGCCATCCAGTTGTGCCTGAGTTAAACTTGACTTCTAGCTTTTTCCCAATCTCATTCTGAAACCTGGACTCTCTGTTTTTGTAGGAACAATCTACTATGCTTGTAATACATCTATTCCTTATCTCTATATGTTAAAATCCTTCTCTTTCTTTATGACCTTGCTCCAGTTCTGTTACTTCCACAAGACTTTTGCTAGGTTTTGTGTTGTGTCTGAGTCTGGATTTGAACTCAGGTCCTCCTTATTCCAGGGCCATTACTTTATTCACTGCACCACTTAGCCACTCCCCACAAGACTTTTCTTGATGCTTCAAGTTGAAATCAATGTCTATTTCCTAAGAATTTCTTTAGGCTTGTCTCCTTTAGTTTTGTCTGTTTATCTCCGTTACCCCTTTTTCATTATACTTTGTGTAAGAGTTTTACGTGTTCATGTAATGCCCCAACTCTCCTTCCTGTTATGCCCATTTGTCCCCTCTTCCCATTAGATCTCATGCTCCTTCAGGACTGCCGCTTTCTATTTTTGTATTCCTGGAACTGAGTATGATACTTCTCCCTTAATAGGTGCTGGACAAATGGTGATTTGAGTTTGAAAAGGAAGAATAATGAGATTTTGGTGTGCTGGACTTTCTCACCAAGATTTAGGCATCAGAGAGACAACCCTACAAGATCCCTGTGACAACCGTTGTCATTCCCCCTAAAGTGTTATGGAGGAGTGTGACAAAGAACACTAGGGATCTATAGAAATAGCAACACAATTCTCAGGTTACTTGTTTTGTTGTGAACTAATTACAGATGGTATTAAAGGAGATGAAACTAAATATATTGTGGGAAACAAACAGAGAGGATACCAGGTCTCTACAATGGCTAGGAAAAACAAAGATAAAATAAGTCCATAGATTCTGAATCCTTCTCTCTCCTCAACTCAAAGAGCTGGCTTAATCTTAAATTTTTATTTTCTTCTTACATAACCTGTTCCTAGGACATCTGACATGCGTCAATATAACTTTGAAACTTCTTGTCCTATAGATCCTTTTGTCAGTGGTGAGAGATGATGAATAGCCAATTCAGAATGAATAAAGGATATTCTGGAAAGCTAAGGACAACAAAACAGTATTTCAAGTTATTTAGAAGGAAATAGGAAGAACAAAGAAGGGACAGAACTAGTCAACTAGTATTTTTTTAAGCACTTAAGTGTGTATAACATGGGGCTGAACTAGGTATTCAAAAAAGGCTGAAACAAGTCCTGCCTTCAAGCGGTTCTCTTTCTAATGAGGGAATTAACATAAAAAAAACAACCTAGGACCACTCATTGGTTGAATAGTACAATGACAATGAAAAGGGAGAAGATACAGCTGCTTACCTATTTTGTATGTATGCTTGCATGTATGTGTATATGTTATGTATTTGCCAAGGAGGATGATCTTTACCTATTAGAATCAGAATAAAAATGATTAATAGTAAATTGAACATTTTGCTTCAGATATGCTTTTATTGCTCTAAGAAATTCCTTTTGAGACTCCCCCCCCCTTTTTCCAGGCAGAGAAAGTTGAATGGCTTATATTTCATGAATTCTGAGATCTCTTTTAATCCCTGTTTCTTTGATTACAGAATCACCATAGATACTGAGATCAATATCCTCTTGGATATTGAGTTGTTCTGAACGACAATCTTGGCTGTCTCAAGTATAGAGAAGAAGAGAGACTTAGTTGAAGAGAAATTGTAATAAAAATAAGAGAGATTTTAGTCTTTCTCAGTCTGGCTAGTTAAAATAATGATAGTAATATTCATAGGAAACATATGTACTGTCATTGCACTCTAGGGGTACTGGAAACTCCAAAATTCATCTATCTACCTATCTGTCTATCTATCTATCTATCTATCTATCTATCTATCTATCTATCTATCTATCATCTGTCTATCTATCTATCTATCATCTATCTATCCATCTATCTATCTATCTATCTGTCTGTCTGTCTGTCTGTCTGTCTCTGTCTGTCTATCTGTCTGCCTGCCGGTCTGTCTATCTACATCTTAGCTTGATACTCAAAATGGAAATGTACAGGTTCATTTACTAATGAAATTCATGTAAGTACTGTTTTTTTTTCTTTTTCCTTAACCTTGTTGGTGAGAAATTGTCTTTCAGACTTTATTGGAAATATCTCCACAAATTGCTTATTTTGCACACTTAGTTATTGGAATTTTGTTCTTTTTAAAAACATCCCCTATGCCACACAAATAACCAGGTTACACAATTCCTTTGGAGACAAATTTAGGAAGAAATGCATCAGTTTATGTATAAGAAATATATTAAAAATGTCAATTAGAAATTATAATTTTGTGGACTTCAACATATGTTATTTTAATACTCAGGGATGCTATCAGCTACTTTGGACTTCTACATGCTAAAACTCTTTACCTGAATGTCAGTAGACTGAGTTTTTTGATGGCCCATTTTGACAAGATTTCTAGCTTACCCTGATATAGGAGGTCAAGAAACTAATAGAACTTCATACTAATTTGGAGAAAAGTGACAGTGTGATCTTCAGTTTCAGACAATTAATACAAATACATTTGTGTACATTATTCAGTATAACCACCTCTCACTCTCTTTATTATACAATAAAAAAAAACAACTCTGACTTCTTTCTTGCTCTAATTGTTGTGTTTCATATCACCTGATCATATCTTCGAAAATAAAGACAATTTAAATTCTGCAATAAATTGCTGAGCAAAGCAGCAAGAATGAAAATAAGAGCTGAGTTTGGCATCAGAAAGACTTGGGTTTCCCTTCTGCCCCTGCTACATAGTAGCTGTGTAACCATGGGTAAATCAGTTCATCTTTCATGGCCCCAGATAAAGTTATGAGATTAGTTAGGAGTGAATTCCTGATTTTCATTGATAGAGTTTCCATGTTAGGAGTTCCCCATTGTTCATGTAATGAAGATCAAAATAAATAAATAATATGGCTATACTTCTTCAATAACATATTCCTGTTAGATCCTAATGAATAGTTTTTTGAGTGATTTCTTTATGCCAAAATTCTCAATGATACATTATTTAAATTAGACTATAAGGCTTGGTAAATTATTTTCATAAGATAGGGAAAATATAACTGCAAATGTTAGAAAGTCACTTTATGAAAGTATTTTCAAAAAGTGCAATACAGGGACCTATGTGAGACACATATTATTCAGCTCCTGTTTTCTATTTTGGATTTCCCACTGCATACTCCCTAATTTTATTCTTTATCAAACTCTTTTTGTCTTTTGCATTTTAATAATCAAAGAACCTTGATGGTCAGATTTAGGCTATGTTTGCAGGGACTCAAAAAATGCCTATGAAAAGTTTTATCTGAATTTTCATCATAGTACATTGAAATTATTCTCATCTCATTTCATCTCTAAATGTCGGTGTTTTTAAATGATACTGATTTTGTCTGTGCAAAAAGTTTTAAAAACTTACCTAATCAAAACTGTCAATTTTTTCTTCTCTGATCCTCTCTAATCCCTGTTTGGTTGTGAACTCTCTCTCCATCCAAAGACCTGAAAGACAATTTCTTCCTTGTTATTATAATTAGTTTCTGATATGACCATTTTATATTTAGGTAATGTATCCTTTTGAAGATGGACTAAATATAAAGGATGAGACACATTTTTTGGACATACTTAGGATGGGAATTTGTTTTGCTTGACTACATATATTTATATATTTATTATAAAGGTGGTCTGCCCCCTGCCCCAGTGGGAAGAGTTCAAAGGGGAGAAAATAAACACTAGCTAGTTGGAAATAATTTTTAAAAAGTTATTTCATTTTATCTTAATCAGAACATGCTTCTCAGAATAGGGAAAAGAAGGCAAGGGTCTTACAAATTCTTCACCTGCCCAAAGTCTTTCACTCTAGCAAGTGCTTGCTTAGCAATGTCACCTCACTGCTTCTTTGACCAATCTAAATTAAAGTATGTATAGCATTTCTTAGGGCCATATTTTAGGTAACATTGAAAAATATTAAAGAAACTACCTTTGTGCTGCAAAAAGACATTTGATCTCCTCTCTTTCTCTCTCTCTCATTCTATGAGATAATAAAAGAAAACTAAATACACCATACTCTCCCAAAGGCACACCTCTTTGGTTTTTAATATTTTCACACATCATAGACCTCTTTGGAACCTGGTGAAGCCTACAGATCTCTTCTAGGAATAATGTCTTTAAATACATGTATCAACAATGCAGTATTCACAATGTCTACAGTAGCTATAAACATACTAATGTGGCCATTAGTCACAAAATATAACAGGCTCTCTACATGGGAAATATAGCCAGAACATTTATTTACATACCAGAAAACTGAGTCACCAAACCAGAAAGTCAAAGCTGTCACAGTAGTTATGAAGTTGGTACATGTAGTTAATGTAGTAAACACCCACATTCTGAAGCCATCAAAACAGGACAGGCTACCTCAGGCAAAGATCTCCTCTCCTCACTCAGGGCAACTGCTCAGCATCCATGCAGCTTGCTCCCAGCAGCTCTGGTCCCCTTCAGTTACTGTTCCTGCCAGTCCTGAGCAGGAGTCCTTAGCAGAATTTTGACTGGCTCAAAAAAAAAAGGAGTTTGCCCAGCAGCCACTGTAGTTGCCTCCAGTCACTGCGCTGACTCTACCTTGGCTCTAGCTTCCTCTTGCCTTAACCCTTCCTGCTGTCAGCAAGTTCAAGGGGCATGGAAGATCTTCAAATTCCATAACCATTGCAATACATAAAATGAAATGCATATGATTACAAAGGAAACCAATTCTATTGAAATAGTTATCCATTAAGAAAATTACAAATAATTTAAAATCTATCCATGGATTCTTTGGTTGTTTTTACACTGAAAGTTAAGAACATTTGAGTCAGAAAGAAGTTAGGCACTTCTGAAAGGGAATGTTGCAATTTTATAAGTAGTGTTCAGAAATCATCTGACCTATGAAAAATCCATTTGCTCACATGATGTGCAGTGACTTTTTTTTCATTTCATGTGTCTTATCTTCCTTAAGTTAGTAATCTCTATTAGGCAGTTTCCTTGTACAGTATTCCTAGGGTTCGTACATATGAGCCTGGGATAAGCATGGAAGAAATACACCAGGTTAATTTCCATTCAGAAAATAGTTCAGAAGAGGTAGAGGGAAAACAACCTGTGTCAGGAACTTGGTGGCTGGGAGGATGTGAAAATCTTCCATTCCTCAGGCTCATCACCTAGGAGTCATCCTGGACTCCTCATTATTTCTCACCTGTCCTATGCAAGCTGTTGTCAAGACCTGTCAGTTTCACCTTTCCAACCTCTCTCTAATATATTCCCTTGTCTCTTCTTACACTGACAAGCACTCTGGCAGAGCCCTCATCAACTCCTGTCTTGATTACTGCACTAGCCTCCTGGTTAATGTGCCTGCCTCAAATCCCTCCTCACTCTAATACATCCTGCATTCAGCCACTAATGTGATTTTCCTAAACCATAGATTGATCATATCACTCTCATACTCAATAACTCCAGTGGTGCCTTATTGCCTCCAAGAGCAAATACATGCAGAGTGGTGGATAGGTCATTTCTCTATAAGGGGCTGGTTACACCTTTGGACAGGAAATTTCTGAAACATTTAACCATGCCCCAAAGCCTCATACTGGCTTCTCTTGCTTAACAAGTTGTGATGGAGGGGTACAACTGGTTTCATGATTAGAAGGTGACTATGATTTTAAGTCTACCCAATTATTGCTACTACTGCAGGAACCAGGCTATTATGGAACTACTTAAAAATATTCCTGCCTGCAGTTTGTCCCCACACCCTATTGTGGAGAGCCCCATCTAACACAATACACTCCAAACTACTTTCCTATAAACTGCTTTAGGGAAAATATACAAAAAATACAATTTATTTGTGCAAACAAATTGGGATCTCTTTCTGTAGCAGCACTCACCATGGACCAAATTATGTTGTAGTGTGGGCAGCACAGAGTAATTCCAGTGAGGCTGAAACCCACCCACACCTGCATTTCTATCCACCTTTTTAGGTTAGTCAGTCTGCCTACTGTATTTGTAATCCCTCTTTTCTTCTGTACTGCTCAAATAGAAAAGGTAATTATTACTTCCATCAACTTTTATACCTGGTAATATGTAAATTTTAGTTTTAGTGTTTAGCTGCCATAACTTATGCAATTTGGAGATCCTTATTAAAGAAAATGTATAAACTGACTTTAACATAACTCATCATCTTTTATTTTTACTAAAATATAGGATTAACTTAAGATTTCCCTTGCGAATATGTTATCATAACATTTAGATAGATTTCCCTTCCTTTATCTAAGTGTTTTTTCTGTGTTGATCTCCTTTTCTTTGTATATATTTGTCACTGAAGTGCTCGCATCTTCTTGGGTATATTGAAACCAATAAACCTCGAGTTGTTACACATACAGACATACAATATGTATTAGACACACACTATATATGTGTGTGTATATGTATATATGTAAATATTAATGATTGTTGATACTCTAAATGTGAGGTTTTTGTTCAGTGAAAAATACGCAAATATATTACTGGAGAAATCCAATCAACCCTAATATTTTTTATATAAATGAAAGTAAGAGGTAAAAGAAGCTGCTGCCCCACCATACGTAAGGATAGACTAGTGAACTATGTATAGACAAACAGAATACAGAGTATAAAACTGATATTTTATTTCTCACACATACACATATACTATGTACATGTATTTTATATTTGTGCACATAATATATTATGCTAAATAATACATCTCATACATTTAATACATGCTATATATACATACACATGTGTGTATATTGTGTGTATATGTGTGTGTAAAACTTTTGGGTCAGGAGAGTAAAGGATAAAGATCTTTTGTCTTTAAGAATCTTAGAATTAAGGTCAGCTTTATCTGTGTCCAGAATTTCTAAGTTTGGGAACTCCCTCTACCAACAGAAATCACTGTCTTGACTAAGTAGTAGGGTCCTAAGAATTTGTTTGAGGTCAGGTCATACAACTTATATGTCAAAGGAACTTAATGTGAATCTAGCTCTTCTTGACTCCAAGACCATGTTCCTATCTGCTATGCCACATTGTATACTAGACCTTACCTCACGTCATGCCATAAATACATATTGCACATGTAATATGAAACTCTAGAATTCCTTTGCACTGGCATAGTTAATCCATATTTTTAAAATTTCCTGAGTTGTTGAGAAACTTAGGAGACTCTAGTTGATTATTTGCTTGTTGAAATTGATGAAGTTGAGTTGTTAACTCAATGAGCTAACTCATTGAGTTAGCTCAGGTATTTGATGCCTGGAGATGTATGTAGAAAATATATTTGCTATGTAAGATCTTTATATCAGAGTTTCAGACAAGTCAAAATTTGTTGATGAATCTCAAAAAAAATCAATTGCTGGAAACTGAAAGCTAATGAAAGCTTGAGAAGCATTGTTTCAAGAGTCCTGAGTCTTGTTTGAGGGTATCACATCATTTGAACTACATTCTCTCTGAATTTTAAAAATGGAATCTCAGTGTCTTAAAATGAAAGGAATCTATGGAGCACTCATTGTTCCTGACAGCTATTATATGGAGGGAAATAAGAAAAACTTCAAATTCTACTAGCTACATAGTGTGTAGGGAAAATGACATTTTCAGTTGCCATGAACTCCCGTATACTAAAAATATGGGAAATTTACAAACTACCCTCCCTCACTTCTTCTTCTTCTTCTTCTTCTTCTCCTCCTTCTCCTTCTTCTTCTTCTTCTTCTTCTTCTTCTTCTTCTTCTTCTCCTTCTCCTTCTCCTTCTTCTTCTTCTTCTTCTTCTTCTTCTCCTTCTCCTTCTTCT
>JAQQSW010022535.1:0-10440 GCA_028646575.1 Pseudocheirus occidentalis
ACACTACTCTTGAGCCTTAGCATAAGATATGACACTATCTAAATATCTTAACACTATACCTCACTACTCTAGAAAAGAGTTATTACGGTGGCAGAGTTGGTAATTGCATAAAACTTAAGCCTTTATTACCAGAGGTTCAAATCCTCTCCTTAATAATGTACATCTTAAATCTACTCCTATACATCATTCCCATTTTACTAGCAGTAGCCTTCCTAACACTAGTAGAATGCAAAGTACTTGGATACATACAACTACTCAAAGGGCCTAACATTGTAGGACCATATGGCCTACTGCAACCAATCGCAGACGCAGTTAAATTATTTACAAAAGAACCATTACGCCCACAAACATCCTCAATCTCCATGTTTATCATTGCACCCATTCTAGCTCTAACCCTAGCCCTAACAATTTGAACCCCCCTACAGGTATCAGGTATAGCCTTGCCATTATCCAGCCACTTCCCACCCTTGATCCTCCCAAAATATCTATCCTAAATCTGTTACCCTTAAACTAGCCTAGTCCTCCATTGTCCAGGTAGCCTCCAGCTCTTTCCCATCCTTAATTTCTCATTACTGGAATCTGACCTCATTTGACTCCTTCTGAAGACCTTCCCCAAACTCCTCCTCTAGACCACCCCTAGATTTCTCCCATAACCATTCTGTATATAAACTCTACCTTACCTCCATGAGGTAGCCAAGAATTATCTAGTGTAGACTCACTCTGTGTCAGATTATTCTGGCCTGCTTGTCCAATAAAAGTGTCACAGATACCTAGGCTCCTTAAGAGTCTACCCAATATGGTGAACCTTTAATAAACTTGCTTTACTTTGGCTGAGAGAAGACTTGAGTCGAATTCATTCAACAGTATCTGCTGTGTTATTATTTTGGGGTCTTGCTTACCCCTAAACCTTAAACCTCAAGATTTTATGGTTCCCTGACCTCAACACTACCATATTGTTTTATTTTTATGAATTTGTCATGAGATCATTTTAGCCTGATTGGAATTTCAAGATTTCAAAATACAAAGTTTTCAGACAGATTTGGGAAGCACATGCAGGCATGCAGGATAATCACAGAGTCCAAAAGGACTTCCCCTGTTCTCAGAAAGTAGATAATATTCTCTACAAGATAGTGGGAGAGGAACTAATTGAGAAGAGGATTTTCTCTCACTTTGTATTAAAACTTCAGTAGAAGAACTTATAATATTTATTATAAATGTCCAAAGTCCTGAACATTTGTTGGAGATGCTGTGAAATAAACAGCAGTGTTCATGATAAAATTTGGACATTGGAGGCATTTGACAAATCTTTGTTTAATGGATAAACTAATGTGACTCAGAAACTGACTATGCTATTTTCTTTTTGGACAGTTTGCAGCAAAATATTTGTCTTCTGTTTTAAAGTATAATAAAAAAAGCCATTGGAACAACATGATATTTTAATACTTGTGAGCATAAGCGTATATTTTATTATGCATAAAAATGGTAAGATCATTGGAAGCATTACAACAGTAAACAAATTCCCTTTAAAGAAATTAGCAATATAGTAGTTCTAGTCTGGGTGAGTGTGGGATTTCATTCTTGCTGAATTGAAGTAAGTATGAGTAGCTAGGGAATTCTAGTGTGGCTGATAGCTTTCTCCAAGGCACCATTTTTCAAGGCTGAAACACTTGAAGAAACAATTCATTCAACATATTATGTTCTTATTGAAGTTTCTCTGTACTACTATCTTAAACCAGCTGTCTGGGATTCTGATAGAAATTTATATTCACCATCAGCAGGAGGACAGAAAGGTAGGGAAAGAAGAGAATGAAACAGCCCTTCTTCTAGAATTGTATAGGGAAAGTAACCTCACCACTTCACTAGGTGCTCTGAGCTCATTTTGGCTCTAACAATA
The DNA here is from genome assembly GCA_028646575.1 of Pseudocheirus occidentalis. Lineage (NCBI taxonomy): Eukaryota > Metazoa > Chordata > Mammalia > Diprotodontia > Pseudocheiridae > Pseudocheirus > Pseudocheirus occidentalis. The sequence goes on from JAQQSW010022535.1 coordinate 1,895, forward strand.
TAGGCTATTTCAAAGCCCTGCCTCATTTTAGCATCCCCTTAGAAGCCTGCTCCTATTTGATCTGCTCTGGGTTGTGGTATTCAGACATTTGCCAGGAGTCGTTAGATCTGCTGATTATGTTCTTCAAATACCATTTTCCTTTAGTATTCTACTCCTTTGTCCATGTTCTTCACCCACATGGAATAGCTTCTCTCCTCTCCTCCATTTAGCTCAAGTCTATTCCTTTCAAGGTCTATTTTAAGGACAAGATACTCCTTAAAGTCACACTGAACATTTTCTCTTGAGGATTATCTCATTTTTCTCAACTTCTATTTGGCAGCACTTATTTAATTTCTGGTTAACAAGTATTTACTAATCATTGTTTACTAGAGAAGAGGAAGCCTCTAGAAGAGGAGTGGATAAGAGAGTTTGGAAGATTGGGGTTCTTCAAATACATGCAGACTGTTTGAACAATTTACTTAATCTCTTGACACCCCGGACAACTTGCAGAGAAAGCCTCATTCATATGCACTGAAGCAAAATGCCCTACTGAATCTGGGACCTGAAGTTAGGAAGACCAAGTTCAAATTCTGCCTCATTTAGTTAGCTATGTGATCCTGGGTAAATCACTTAAATTATCTTATTTTCCTCATCTGTAACATGGAGATAATAATAAGCCTCATAAGGTTATAAAATTTTGAAAACGGTAAAACTATATAAATATTAGTTACGAGAGGGAGTTGCCTCACTGGGAATTCCCTACCAATTAAATCATTGTCTAGCCTAAAGGAGAAAAAAAAAATGTAGGACTCTGTCCTGAGTTCTTCAGTGAATACAAAGGTAAATAAAACAGCCTATTCCCATATGGAATAATCTAGAAGAAGTAAAACAGGTTTGCAAATATCTATAATATGAATTAGAATCTAGAATATTTGCATAAGAGAGGAATAAAGTGAAAAAAAGTTATAAAGATGTAACTATTATGTCTAAGTGTCAGAGTTATAGAAGGCTTCATAATACCTGGGGCTAGGCACGAAAGAACAGAAAATATTTCAGTAGGCAAAAATGTATTTATGGAGAGACATGTGGATCTTGGGATTAGGTTCAAGAAAAAGAGTTGAGAGTGCAATCTGGACTTAAAGAGGAAGAGGAAATACAGAGATAAGGAAGATCAAGATGCTTTCCAGAAATGAGTTCCAATTTAGCTAGAGAATAATGTGTGTCAATCAACTACTTTGTGACTTATAACTAATAGCACGCAGACCAGGTGTGGAAGGGAAGAAGGGATGGTTATGGTTATCCTGGTTTGGCAATAAGTCAAGCAAACTTCTGAGAGGGAAACTATGAAACAGGTAAGAAGATGAGAACAGTGAGAATGGGCTATAGTACATATTGTGACAAGAATGGGGGCAGTGGGATAAAATAATGAAATCAGTGTCTGCATTAGAAGTTGGTAAGTTGAACTCTCACCAGTCTTTTGCACAATGATCATAAAAACATTGGGAATGTTCCTCATATATAATGCTAATCATAAATCTTCTCAAGGTTAATTATTTTGGTTAATTCAAATGATACACATAATTAAGTTTTGAGTTCCTTCACAATCCTTGTTGACTTTTTCCATCTTGTCAATGTTCTTTCTAAAAGGTGCTATGCAGAAGTGAACAAAACATATCAGATTCTTTCCATTCTTATCTATGCCTGATGACTTCCTTCATGTTCCAGCTAAAAGTTCACCAGCTACAAGAAGTCTTTCCAATCCCCCTTAGTGCTACTGCCTCCAGCTCTATTAATTATTTGAATTATTCTGTATTTATCTTGTTTCCACATTGTTATCTGCATGTTGTTTTCTCCCATTAGATTGTGAGCTCCCTGAAAAAAGGAACTCCTTTATATCTATGTTTATTCATAATTTAGCACAGTGGCCAGCAAATAGTAGGTACTTTATAAATGACAGTTTTACTTAACATGTAATTTGTCATGATCAGAATACAATAGAACTATTTCCCTAGGGGAACATATAAATTATGTCCCATTTTCCCCACTGAATAAAACTTATCAAATCCCAATATGCTGTATAATTTTCTATAAAAATTTGGTACAAGACTCAACTAAGCTGGAAGATATAGCAAAAACATTTTTAGATTAAGTTAGAAAGGAAATAATAAACACAAAAGAGAATAGATTAACCAGCATTTTTATAATTTTATTTGTATTTAAAGATCAATTTCTGAGTTCTGGATCATGAAAAAAGAATTATGGGTAGTGATCAGATCAAACTATTTCTATTTCTACATGATGCCAAAGTATAACGAAAGTAGAGGCCATTGAAGTCTAGATGGTTGATGAAGCCAGTATCTCATACAGAATATAATGACTTGGTAGCTGAATAGGTAACTACAACAAAGAATTAGATTACATAGTCAAAATGGACCAAGTGATTCTCAGAGGAAGAGAAGCTGAGTAATTTTGGCAAGGGTATAATCTGATAGCACAAGAAAGGAGAAAGTAGTGTATGAGTGTGTGTGTATAATATTTTAAATATTTGGCACACAGAAAATTAACTGGTCTGAGGATTGAGAAGAGGACAATCAGAGTAGGCTAGATAAATTGCAAGAAATTATACAACACTTTGACTCATCCCAAACTGCTGATGATGCAAAAATTCATCTTTTCAACACTATTATCATCTCAGCGATGCTTAATTTAACATCCCAATCTCTAAAGAAAAAATTTAGCTGGATAACAGATAGTAGAGAGATTAGTAGGTTACAATGAAGATATAACCATGAAGTGGCATAACAGATATCATATAATTAAAAAATGACTACAAAAGCAAGTAAAAGGCTAGTCACATAGTGAAAATTAGCAAAAACAGTAGGAAATATGGCAAACTGCCCTTACACACATAAAAAGTTCAAGATGTAGAGTAAGGTATCTAGCATGCCAGGTAGAAGAATGTTCGTGACTTTTTCTTTCCCTACCATGGACCCCTTTGACAGTCTGGTGAGTCTCCTCTGTGCAGTTACATCTGCCTCTCCCCACACACATTGGGGTCATCTCACTTTAACATGTTATCTTCTTTTATTGGAATCCTTGCGAGCAGGGACTATATTTTTGCTTGTATTTGTAGGAAGCTAAATGGTGAAGGAGATAGAGCACTAGACCTGGAGTCATATAGTCCAACTAGCTGAGTGACCCTAGTTACATCACTAGTATGAATAATCCCAATGAGTACTCTACTGATGGTATACTCAAATTAATAAGATCAAATAATGATTGAATTTTTATCATATTATGGTCTTAATACATTCATAAAATATTTAGTGATAGAGAGTAGATAATTTTGTGGTTTCATTGATATAGGGAACTCCTAGATGAGGAAATTCCCTTTAACAATGCTGGTTGGCACCTGCTCTCCAACTTACAGTTTTAGAGTAACCTTGAACACTGAGAGGTTGACTTAGTTGATACTGCATACTTAGAAACCACTAGATCACTGAATTTAGAGTTGAATTGAATCTAAGAGATCATGTCAATTCTCTTCCTTTTCTCATGATTTAAAAATCAAAGAGTCAAAAAAGGTAAAAGTAACATAATTTAGCTCTTCAAGGTAAAAAATGAATCTATCAATAACTTGTTATGGTTTGCCAATAAAGTGTAAAAAGCTCTGATAGTATATGATCAAAGCCTCAAGTATAGTGAAAGATACTTTAATAGTTATTTGTTTCCTAAAATTTGCTGGGAGTAGGGAGACACATCTCTCATGCATCAAATTGATGTAGATGAAAAAAGACAGAAATAGTTTGTATTATATATGAAAAGCCACTAAGCTGTCCATAACCTTTCATTTAATGAGCCCACTACTGGACATCTAACTCAAAGAAGTCACAGGCAGAAGGGTGTCATGAATACCCAAAACAACTGGAAACAAAAGTAAATATCCTTTCATTGGAAGCCACAACAATTGCAGTTCATTGAGTATAATGTGAATATGAATAATTCAGAGAAATATGGAAAAATTCATATGAATCAACCAATAATGTAAAATTGATAATACTGATATCATGTTAGTGATGATCTAACTCCCCTTCTTGGCTATATCTCCAAATCAGCATTCACTGGTTGCAGATTAGGTCCTGAGGGGGCAATTATTACCATAGGTTTTATTTACGCCGTGGGTCTATAATGTGAAAACTCTAGCTTATGAGCCTCCACCAGTATTTTAGCCCTATAAGATAAATTTAAATTTATCTTTAAATTTCTGGCAATAGAAAAGAAAAAGGTTTCAAATAAAAGCTATTTCCTTAAATGACCTAGTAAGAAATGACCTAGCTATGAATAATTTCCCTCTAAATACATATGTGAATTTATTCTCCATATGAACACGTTAGTGGGAAAGTAAGCATGTGGATTTTGCTGGTTGTTTTTGTTGTCATTGTTCAGTTATTCAGTTGTGTCTGACTGTACATGACCATACTGTCTATTGGGTTTTCTTGGTAGAGATATTGGAGTGTTGTGACATTTCATTCTTCAGTGGATTAAGGAAAATAGAGGTTAAGTGACTTGCTCAGGGAGACACAGCTGGTAAGTATCTGAAACTGGATTTGAACTCAGGTCCTCCTGACTCCAGAGCTGGTGCTCTATTCACTGTGCTGCCCTGGTATCTTTTTTTTTTTAAGTAAAATATGAGACAACATTTTCAGCTGAGAAGGAATGAAGACAGGGAGTTATAGGAGGTTTTAGAAGAGATGAAAAAAGGTTTTGAAGTACCACGGTGATAAGTGGGATAGTCAGTTAATTAGAGGCATAAAAAAAGATTGCCTTACAGTAGTAAGGGCCCCATCGAGGTCATGTATCATAAATTTTAGCATATCCAGTCAACATGGTGATTTTTTTTCAGTTTTGTTCAGCAGCACATACATAGAAACAAAGGTAATTCATGATGGGAATAATCCAAGACCAAGGCTTAGTAGGGCAAGATTAGGGATATGATAAAGAGGCAAAGGACTCATGAGGACAGTTTAGAGTGGAACTGATTGACAAAGTGTCAAGGTGAGGAAAGGAGGGGAGTGTAGCGTGTATAGTGGTGATACACGAGAGAGAACTGAGGTGTTGAGGCAGTAGTGGTCGTAGTCCTGAGAAAGAACAGGGTTTGGTTTTGGGACACAGAGGGAAAGATGGAAGGCCAATATCTTATGATTAGATAAGGTATTTCAGAGTTCATGAAAATTGAAATGTCATATTCCTAGGTGTTTGTAAGATCAGGAGTATGGACATCTTTGTGTGTGGCTGAAGTAGGGTGGAAGAGGGGGTCATGGGAAATCAGTAAGTGGAGGAACTGGGAAGTTAGGGTGTTAGGGGGAATGTTAGCTAAAATTTCATCCTCTGCAGGAAATTATTCCTAATGCCCTTCTTAATTCTAGTACCTTCTCTTTCTTGATTATATCTTCTTTGCTCTCCTATATAATCTATTTGTCAGACATATACTTTGATTAAAAAAAAAAAAACAACAACAACCAAACGGGACTTACTACATTTGTACTCTCCACAAACATTAGCAGGATACTAACCATATAACAGGTTCTTAATGAAGAGCCACGGACGCACTGATCACTAGTTCTATCCTAAGCTTTATTTTTTATTATTGTGTCTGAAAAAAAAGCTGGATGTTCTGGGTTGTTGTTTATTAGTATATTTTATTTTGCCTGACTGGTGACTAAGATTCATATAGTTATAATTTCAAAATGGACAAGAGTCTCCATTTCAAATTAAGTAATGAACTAATTACTGACTAATCCATAGACTTTCAGATAAGCTCTCAACTACTGAGCTGGCACTGAAATTTGGGAAATTCATAATACTTGAGCAGTTTCAATGACACATGGTCGCCTGGCAGCGGGCAGTGCTTGATTGAATATATATCTCAGCTCAGTCTCACACCCAGTTTAATTTTACTCACATAATTCTAGGAGTTATATTATTTCTGTGGGGAAAACCCTGACATTGAAAAAATAAACAATACTGCAAACTTTATTTGAAGTGAAAATAGTTAACATAACTACAGTCCTATAGTCATGTCAAAAAAATATCCAATTATGGCAAATGGGAAGGGGGAGGGTAGAAGTTCAAGATAAACAAATTGAATTTGGAAGAAATTAAGTCAATAGCTAGAATGCAATACTTGAAGTCCAGAATCCTAAGCACATAACACAAATTTCTCATTTGTCAATGTCTCTCTAATTAGTTATAATAGTTATCATTACATAGCACTTTCACGTTTTCAAATAGTTTTATAAACATGATCTCATTTGATCCTAATAACAACCCTGTGATGTATATACTATCATCCTTATTTTATAGAGGGGAAACTGAAGCTGAGAGAGGGTGGGATTTCTACAGATTCCCACAGTTCTTAAGAATTTGGGGGCAGAATTTGAACCCAAGTCTTCCTGACAGCAAGTTCAGAGCACTATTCCTGATGCTCCCTAGGTGGCTCACTAACTCGAGTGAAATGATCATTTCTGCTCTTTCCCTTTTATTCATCAAAAAAGAGGAAATTCAAAAAGGTACCTAGGGGTGGCTAGGTGGTATAGTGAATAGAGCACTAACCCTGGAGTCAGGAAAACCTGAGTTCAAAAGTGGCCTTAGACACTTAACACTTACTAACTGTGTGACCTTGGGCAAGTCACTTAACCCCAATTGCCTTGCCTTCCTCCTTCCAAAAAAGGAAGGAAAGAAAGGTACCTAATGGCAAATAAGCTGTCACTGAAAAATAATGATATTTTTGCCTTAGCTTACATGCCAGAATTTGACATGCAATAAAAACTATGCCAGGGAAAAGGGAGTCAGATATATCAGTATTAAGGATCAGAAAGTCAACAAGAATTTATTATGTATATACTATGTTCCAGGCATTGTGCTAAGCTCTGTGGATATAAAAAAGACAAGTCACAAAAGGATCCCTGCTCTCAACTAGTTCATAGACTAATGGGGGAAAATATATAAAAACTGCTATGTACAAATAAAACATATAGGACCAAATGTGGATAGTCTCAGAGGGAAAACACTAACATTAAAGAGAATTGGGAAAGATTCCCTACAGGAGTTGGGACATTAGATATCATCTGAATCAAGATAGAGAAAACAGAAAGCAAAGATGAAGGAGAGAGAGAGGCACAGAATAGCACTGAAAATTCCGTGTAAAGGGAGATGTATGTGAGGATTAACAAAGAGACCATGGTCACTGGATGGCAGAGTATGTAAAGAGGAGTAGGATGACTAAAGAGGTGGGAAGAAGCTATGTTATAAAGGGATGTTTTTTATTTGCTCCAAGTGATAATAGTAGGGAGTCACTATTGTTTATTGAATGGACAGGGCAAGGGACAGGGGGTCATTCTTGCCCTGCCAACATAGAAGATCATTTTGACAGCTAACTAGAGACTGTAGCAGTGAGAGATTTGAGGCAAGGAGAATAACTAGTAGGCTATAGCAATAATATTAAAGAACAGCCATCTTTATATTTCACATGAATCAATGTTGAAACCATATTAATTTATTTCCTATTACCCATGAATGTATAACTAGAACTAAGAAATTACCACCTGAACAGTAAGCACCTGGGGACTGACTAAATAATGGATAATTCTGACCATCTTTTATAACCTGTGATAGTGGTACCCTCTTGATCTCTGAAAGCCAGTGATTGCGTCTGATTCCACAAAGTGATAAGTGATAAGACAATTAACTTTGGGGAATAAATGATCATTTTTAATGACTATGTCCACTTGGGAAATAATTCTTTTTTATTACTAATACCTTCTCTCAGAGTACAACTATCTGGAGAAGATTATGTTAATGGTTGCATATACATGTCTTTTGCAGGGGTAGGAGGGGCAGAGATGATTTATTCTGAACTTAACACTAAATTAAAGAAGGATTTCCTTACACAAAACAGAATAGGGGAAAAGGGACAATATAAGAAGTCAAAGATCTCTATTACAGATAGTTTACTTGTCTCTTTACACTTATGTTACAGAGAACAGGCCATTGAGCCCAGTCCTTAAAAAAAACTCAAGAGTCCCAAAAGATCCTGCTTATGGGAGTCAGGAACATATATAGACATACTGTAGCTGGGTCCAGCAGCTAACTATAGGATGAATAGCAGCATTTTTGATTGCATGAGGCTGCACAGCTGTAACTAGTGAGTCTTCAAAAGACCCTTGCTGAGAAGAGTTTTGACCTCCCTCTCTTGGTTTGGCCTCTTCTTTTCACGTGGCTTTTTTCCTGACTAATGGTGTCTGGTGAGAGACAATGCTGTAAAGAGAGAGGGCTGTAAAGCCAATCAGCAGTACATTTCTGAGAGAATGATACTGTGAGGAGCTTTTAAGATTCGGATTACACAGTATTAGTGAACACTGTTTATTCCATTACAAATCTTTATTCAGTACAATGTTCACAGTTTCCGCAATTCATAATATTGTATACAATCCTCAGAACAAGGAAAGTCTCTATGCTATATCTTATTTCAGAAAGACACAATATTTAGAACAAGGAACAAAAGAAAA
>JAQQSW010022536.1:0-10439 GCA_028646575.1 Pseudocheirus occidentalis
ACTGATTGAAAGCAGTCCTGTTCTTAAAGGTATGCTTAATTAATTTTATTCTCCCCAGAACTGAATGCCATCTGAATAGTCCCTTGTTACCTGAAAGTAAAGATTGTACTTAATTTCCAGGTCTTGAGTAAAGGAACAATAAGAAGAGACCCAACAAGTTTCTGACTACCCTCCCCCAATTCCTACAAGCCACATGCTGACATCTTCTCAGATTCGGTTAAGCAGGAATGCATAGAGGAAGGAAAAATGTCATCGGAGTTGCTATGTTTAGCAGCTTTTGTTCCTCCACATTATTATTCAAAAAAGAATAAAAAAATCTTTTCCTAAATGGGGAATTAATAACAAAATAATACATTACATTCCTCCTGTCAGGAAGATGAGCAAAGGGGCTGGCTGAACACCTTCACAGTTCATCTGAAAATCTTGTTATTTCAATGATTTTTTTGCACCAATTCTCCTAAGAAATGTTCTCAGCAATTAATTCATGCTTTCTAAATTTAAAGCATACTAATTAGGCATCCGTCGGGGGGAGAAGGAAAAAAAACCTTCTAAGAAACTAGTGCTTTTAAATATAGTTCAGATAATTTAACTCTAAGAAATTAAAGGAAATCTTTTTTTGTAAGAAAAAAACCTACCTATATATGTATGTATGTGCATGTGTGTGTGCATGTAATGATGCCTAGTCACATATATGAATTTGGATTCCATCATGACAAATGAAAGAATACCAGCACGTCAGAGTTTGAAGGACCTAAGGGATCATTTTGTCCAATGTAAACAATAGACAAATCATCACTGGTTTTTTTATTTAAAGATATCCAGGGTGGGGGACATCAATTACTTAGAAGATGGCCCAATTCACTTTGTAGTTACTCTGATTGTTAGGATTCCCCCCCCCCCTTATCTTGACCACAAATTTAACTTTCTACACTTTTTCACTCACTTCTAGTTCTACTTTCTGGAAGTCAAGGAACAGAAGTTTAATATGGCATCCGCTGGCATAATGCCATTGCTGTTGGGCCTGCAATCAAGAATGCCTGAGTTCAAATCCAGCTTCAAACACTTGACAAGTATGTGTTGCTAAGAAAATCACTTAGTCTATCTCAATTTCATCATCTATAAAATGGGAATAATAATAGCTTCCTTCGTCCAAGTTTGTTGAAACCCATTTATAAAGTACTTTACAAATTGAAACACTATATATAAACACCAACTATTATTAGTAGTAGTTGCTCTTTTCTAAATAACAGTCCTTCAAATACTTAAAGAAAGTTAACATGTTCACTTTCCCCTATCAAAGTTTTACTTTCTGGAGTATAAGACTGCCCATTTTCTTCAAATGTTCTTTGTTTTAAATCTTCTTCACCACTTCAATCATTGTCCAGTTGATACATTTCCATCTTTCTAATATAATTTCTAAAATGACATCATTTACTTAAAAACTTAACACTTCAAACATTATTATTGGTGTTATTCATTTCAGTCATATCCATCTCTATGTAACCTCATTTTGACTATATAGGTATGGCCTAAATAACATCCATTATCAATATGAAGTAATATGATGGTTTGGTCTAAATAATTAGATATGATAGACAGAGTGCCTGAAGAACTATGGACAAAGGTTCCCAAAATTTTATAGGATACAGTAGCAACAACAACAACATTCCAAGGAAAAAAATTAGAAAGGAAAGAAAATGGCTATATAATTTGGCTTTTAAAAAGCTGAACATTATAGGGAACTCATTACGGTCAGACTCTTTAATTCATATATGTGAAAATTTTATAAGCATTTTTAAAATTGCATCATTACTAGGGTAGTTTGAAAGAAAGTTTGGGGTTGATTTTTGTATGACTGAATGGTTATAAAGAAAAATTAAGTAGGAAAGGCAAAAAAGACCAATTATCTCATGAAAATGGAGCAGAAAATGAAGAACTGATAAAAATATATAGGTGGAGGTGAAACGTGATAATGTTGGAACCTTATTCTCATTGGGCCTAGGTTAAGGAGAAAACAACTTGTACATCTGGAAGGGTGTAGATATCTTCTGGACTTCTTGACAGGTAAGAGGACTGGAGGAGAGATGAGGTGAGGGACTTTTAGAAGGGAATGTAAATTAAGATTTAGAAGGGTGGAGGAGAAGGCAAGGGAGGGACTCTTGCAGAGGTGGGTAGAGTAAGGAATAGGAGGGTAAGAGGGGAATATAAGGCAACAGGTGGAGTGTAAAAAGAGAAACTGGAAAAGAGAATAGTGGGTAAAAAATAACATAAAGGGAAATTCACAAGTAGTAATTACAATTTTGAATGCGAATGGGACAAACTCACTCATAAAATGGAAATAGGTGGCAGAATGGATTAAAAATCAGAATCCAACATTATGTTGTTTACAAGAAAAACATTTAAGAAAGACCTAGAGTTAACGTAGAGTATTGGAATATAACTTATTATGCTTCAGTTGATGTAAAAAAGGCAGAAGTAGCAATTATGATCACTGACAAAGTTATAACCAAAATATATTTAACTAAAAGATAAGTGAAGCAATATCAACACTAAACCCATATGCCCCAAATACTGTAGAATCTCAATTTTTAAAAGGAAAGTTAAATGATTTATAAGTGGAGATAAATATTAATACTCTATTAGTGAAGGATTTTAATCATCTCCTAGATAAATCTGACCAAAATATAAATAAGAAAGAGGACAAGGAAGTGAACAGAATTAGAGATAATTAGATATGATAGATACCTGAATAGAAATAAAAGGAATATATCTTTTTCCTCAGTTGTCCTTAGTACTTTTTCAAAAAATGACCATGCATTTGGATATAAAATTTTTAGAGTTAAAAGCAGAAAACAGAAATATTAAAAGTATTCCTTTTCTGATAAATATGCAGTAAAATCATATTTTATAAGACAATATAGAAATATAGATTAAAAACTTACTGCACATTAAACAACCTGATCTTAAAGCGTGATATGTAGACTCATTATAGTTATTGTCTTTAATGAAATTATTTATTGTTTCTATGGGTTCATTAAAAATAACTATTATGATGAAACATATGAAAACTAAGGGATACAATAAAAGCAGTGATCAGTGGAATATTTATATCTCTAAATGTTTTCATCAGTAAAATAGAGGAAGAGCTGATCTATTAATTAGGTAACTAATTAAAAAAACAACTGGGGTATATGAATGTAATGGAATACTATTGTTCTATAAGGAATGGGAAAGAAGATGGACTTCATAAGCCTGGAGAGGCTTATACAAATTGATGCTAAGTGAGAAGAGCAGAACCAGGAAAAAATTATACACAATCACAGACATGTCATATGTGTGATGACCAACCTTGATAAACTGAACTCTTCTCAGCAACACACAATTAAAAGATAACTCTACAAGTCTCAGGATAGAAGGACATATCTGCATTCAGAGAAAGATCTAGAAAGACCAGAGTCGAAATGGAGATTGAAGCTGTAATAGCAAGTTTTTTTTTTAATGACCACAGTCTGGATTAAGGTTTTGTTTTTTTAGGAGCTTTTAAAAATATTTAAATTCAGCAGTTGAATACTGGCCTCCCTCGGGGCCAATTAAAAGAAAGTGAGAGCAGCTGCCCCCAACACAGGAAGTGCAGGCTCTTGTATACCATCCTACCCCAACTAAGTTGTTAATCAACATAACTGATTATCAGACCAACCACTGCCCAGGTGCAAACAGTTCCTCGGCACTCAAATTCTGGTGTTGAAGAAAGAAACAAAACCACAGAGGCTCACTCCCAGGCCAGCCCACCGATTCCCATCCTGGGTCCACAGCCCAACCAGCTCCTAGGGACTTTATTCATCCCTTTACTTTAGGAAAGGATCCAATCATGGTTTCCTGACCACTTATGTGTGTTCAAAGTGTATGGAGGACCCTGAGTATGACAGACGACCTGCTTCTGCACATAGCTTAAGAGGGAGGGGCTGGCTAATGATATAACAAAGGAGGTCAGCCTGGGTGATCAATCAAACAGAGATTCAAACCAATTTGTCCCTGATACCTGGGCAGCTTCTCTTTCTTTAAAATGCTGCCATACCAGAAAGGACAATTTTTGAGGGGTTCACATAAAGACAACAGGCTTCTCCGAGAGCCATGCAAAGATCTCCTTGCTTGAGGAATAAGGGACCCAGCCCTTGCCAAATCTGCAGCATGACCTGAGCCAAGGAATCTAGGGAGTTTTCCAGATAGAAAATCTCTTACATCTTGATCTACCTGTATATTTAAGTTAGCATATTTAGAGATTCCTGTGACCAGGCGGCCATGCCCACAGCAGTGATCCAGCAATGCCCAGTCCTACCAGGAGGGGAACAGGGGAATGAGGATAGGGGATCACCTTGCTCGGGTAGAAAAACCAAAATGCTCCCAGCCCCCTTCCCTAGAATAAGAGAAAACCTAGGGTAGCACATAAATCATAATACACATTTCAGGGGAGGTGGACTCTGCTAAGTCATGGATGGGAATGAAGGAGGTACAACCCTGGGTCCTCATTAATTTCAATGATAGCAACACACAGGTTTGCATAGGGTGAAAGGACACAAATTCCATGTCCCTGCATATCCCTCAATGGTTTTTTTGTTGGGGAATGCCAATAACAGGTACTAAAGTTACAACAATATCAAACAAAATTACAAATGCAGTTATAAACAAGGTTACAAATACAGACTGAACTTACAATGATGATAAAAATGCACCCCAATACCTAGGGAACTGATGCAGTTTGTGTCCCCTCTCTTGTCTGTTTGTTGGGGATGGGACAGTGGCTCAGTATTAGATTTTGGAGCTGCAGAAGATTTTGAGTTACAAATTTTCTCCCATCTGTCCCCTACGCACCACCTCAAAACAGCGATGCCACTGAATAACGCCTCCCCCAATCTGCTCTCTCCTATATATTCCCCCATTACCCTTCTGATTTTCCAGTAGGGCAAGATGGATATCCTAATCCTGGTCTCTGTGTATGTTATTTCCCAGTTGCATATTAATAATAATAATAATAATAATAATAATAATAACAATAATTTTAAAACATTTGATTTTAAAACTGAACTCTAAATTCTTTCCCTTCTTCCCTGATTACATAGCCTCACTGGGAAAATAACAATTCAATACAGGTTGTACACATGTAGTTACATGAAACATTTCCACAGTGGATATATTGTGAAAGACTGACGATATTTCCCTCTATCCTATGCTGCCCCCTACTTTTTTTTTCTACTTTGACCCTATCCCTTTTCAAAAGTGTATGCTTCTAACTACCCTCTCCCCCTTATGCTTTCCCTTCTACCATCCACGCTCTAATTGTCTTCCCCCCTAATTTAGTGTGCATATTATTCCCTCCTTAAGCCAAATTCAAAGAGAGTAAGGTTGACCCATTCTCTTTTGCCTTCCTGTTCTTCCCCTACATTGTAAGTTTTCCCATGCCTCTTTTATATGAGATAGTTTGTTTTCTTCTGTTTCTCTTTATCTCCTCTCATTATATTCCTCTCTCACCCCTTAATCTTATTTTTAAGATATCATCAATTCATATTCAATTGATTCTGTGCCCTTTGTCTATGTATACCTGTACACATATAAACATATATTCACATATCTATTCATATACACATTTACCCTCCTATATAAATATATATGTATGTATACACACATATATATGTGTATACATATATATATATTCCATTCAAGTATCCTCATACTGAGAAATATTGCATGAGTTACAATTATTGTTTTTCTATGTATGAATGCAAATAGTTCAACTTTGACAAGTTCCTTATGATTCCTTTTCCCAGTTTACTTTCTCATATTTATCTTGCTTTTTGTATTTGAATGTCATATTTTCTATTCAACTCTGGCTTTTTCATCAAGTATGCTTGGAAGTTCTCTTCCTCATTGAATGACCATTGTACTCAGTTTTTTCTAGTTATGTGATTCTTGGTTTTAATCCTAACTCCTTTGACCTCCAGAATATCATATTTCAAGCCCTTCAATCCTTAATATAGAAGCTGCTAGATCTTGTGTTATACTGATAGGGTTTCCATAATATTCAAATTCTTTCTTCTTGGATGCTTGCAATATTTTCTCTTTAATTTGGGAACTCTTGGCTGTATCATTTCTAGGGGTTTTCTTTTTGGGATCTTTTTCAAGAGGAGATTGATGAATTCTTTCAATTTCTATTTTACCCTCTGTTTTTAAAATATCAGGGCAATTTTCCTTGAGAATTTCTTGAAGGATGATTTCTAAGTCCCTTTTTTATCATGGCTTCCAGGTAGTCCAATAGTTTTAAAATTATCTCTCCTGGATCTATTTTCTAAGTCTGTGGTTTTTGAAATAAGATGTTTCACATTTTCTTCTATTTTTTTTCATTTGTTTGCATCTGTTAGAGTCCATTTGTTCCAATCTAGTTCTGGAGGAATTATTCTCTTCAGTGAGCTTTTGAAATTCTTTTTTGATCTGGCAAATTTGAATTTTTAAGGCATTCTTCTCCTCATTGGCTTTTTGGGCCTCTTTTGCCATTTGAGTTAGTCTACTTTTCTGACTCCAGAGCTGGTGCTATATTCACTGTGAAACCTAGACATCTCCCAAGGGTTAGTCTATTTTTCCAGGTCTTATTTTCTTCTGTCAGATTGTTGACTCTCTTTTCATTATTTTCTTGCATCATTCTCATTTCTCTTCCCAATTTTTTCTCCACTTCTTTTACTTGATTTTCAAAATCCTTCTTGAGCTCCTCCATTGCCTATATCCAGTTCATATATTTCCTGCAAGCTTTTGATGCAGGAATTCTGACTTTGTTGTCTTCCTCCCATTCCATGCTTTGATTCTTTTTGCCCCCCCCAAGGCATCTAAGATTTGATTGCTGTGCTTGCTTTGCTTCCTTTGCTTGTTCATGTTCCCCCTCAATTGCTTGACTTTTCAGCACTTTGCCAGAGTAGAATGCTGTTTCCAGAGAGGAGATCTTTGTCCCAAATTGTTGGAGTTTCACCACTGCTGGTGCTATTAGTTGAATGTCCTCTCTACAACCCCCACAAATTCTGACTCACTCATCACACACCCCAGGACCTCTACCCAAGACAGTGATCCAGATTCAGACAGATTAAAGCAAAAGCTATTACCCTCTGAACAGTTTCTAGGTCCCTCTATGTTCTGTAGGCCAGAATCTCTGAAGCAGCCACGTGGAGGTGGCTGTATGGCCACAGTACCTCCTCTGCTTCTTGCATTCTGTTCAGGGGCAGTGGCCAGATGGTGCTCTTACTCCCCCTGTTCCCATTAAGTCCACACTGACCTTTTACTTTGTGTTTAGCATTTATGGGTTGATAATTCTGGATACTGCCACAACTTCCAGTGATCTACTCTCCCAAAGTCCTCTTCCACTGCTTCTGTTTGGGGCCACCCTGGGGCTAAAACTTTGGGCTCACATGTGGCTGGGAATAGCTCCCAGTACCCTGTGATGCACCCTCCTTGTCTGCCTGCCAGCCTGCTTTCAGTGGAAAATTTTTTTTTCTGTCTTATACTTTTTGGATTCTGTAGATAAGCAATCTGATTTGGGCCATACATCTGCATTTATATTAAACACATTTCCACAGTAATCATGTTAAGAAAGAATTATCAGAATAAATGGGAAGAAAAAAACATACAAAAGAAAAAAAGCAACAACAATAACAAAAAGAGAAAATGGTATGCTTCAATTTGCATTCAGACTTCATAGTAATTTCTCTCAATATGGATAGCATTTTCCATTATCATCCTTTTGTGATTGTTATAGATCCTTGTATTAATGAGAAGATTTAAGAAGATCTATCTAAGTTTATTTTCACACAATTTTGTTATTACTGTGTATGTTGTTCTCCTGATTTTGCTCATTTCACTCAGAAGCAGTTCATGTAATTGAAATCAATTACATTCAAACACCACAACTTGTTCAGCTTTTCCTCTATTCATAGTAATCACCTCAAATTCCAATGCGTTGCCACCACAAGAAGTGTCACTATAAATATTTTTTGTAAATGTGGGCTTTTAAAAATGTTTTTAATGATCTCTTTAGGATAAAGACCAGTAGTGGTATTGCTGAATCAAATGATATCCATAGTTATACAGCCCATTCAGTATAGTTCCAAACTATTTTCCAGAAGTTTTGGATCAGTTCACAACTCCACCAATAATACAATAGTGTTCCAATATTCCCACATCTCTAACATTTATCATTGTCCTTTTTTGTCATATTAGCCAGTATAATGCGTGTGAGTTAGTACTTGACAGTTGTTTTAATTTGCATTTCTCTAACCAACTGCGGTTTAGAGCTTTTTTATATGACTATAAATACATTGAATTTCTTCATCTGAAACCTTCTGTTCATATCATTTGACCATTTATCAAATGGGAAACAACTTGCATTCTTATACACTTGACTCAATTCTCTATATGTTTGAGAATTTAGATCTTTATCAGAAACATGAAGTAAAAAAATTGTCAGATTTCTGCTTTAGTTACAATCTTGGTTGAATTGGCTTTGCTTTTGCAAAGTCATTGTAATTTAATGGAATAAAAATTATCCATTTTGTATTTCATAATATTTTTTATCTCTTGTTTGGTCACAAATTCTTAACCTCCCCATGTAACTGAGAGGTAAACTATTTCTTCTTCCCCTATTTTGCTTATGGTGTCACCATTTGTGGGGGGGGGGTTAAATTATGGGCTCATTTTTATCTTAACTTGGTTTATGATATACGACGTTGATATCTGCCTAGTTTCTGCCATACTATTTTCCAGTTTTCCCAGTTTTGACAGTGAGTTATTATCTCTGAAACTTGAATCTTTGAGTTTATCAAACGATAGATTACTATAGTCATTGACCACTCTATCTTATGCACATAACCTGTTCAACTGATCCACCATTCATTTCTTACTCAGTAACAAATAGATTTGATGATTGCTACTTTAAAACATAGTTCTAGATCTGGTACAACTAATGCATCTTCCCCTGTATTTTTTCTCTGAATTCCCTCAATACTTTTCATGTTTTGTTCTTCCAGATGAACTGTTACTATTTTTCTAGTTTTATAAAATATTTTAAGTATTTTTTTTGGTGGGGCATTGAATTGGTAGATTAATTTAGGTAGCATTGTCATTATTACTATATTAGCTCAGCCTACCCAGGAGCAATGGATTTCCCCCCAGTTATTTAGATCTGACTTTATTTGTGTGAAAAATGTTTTTTTAATTATGTTCATATATCTCCTGGGTTAATCTTGGCAGGTAGACTCCCAACTATTTTACATTGTCTACAATTATTTTATTTTATATTGATTTTTTTCTCTTACTGCTGGGATTTGGTAGTAATGCTGAAGATTTATGTAGGTTTATTTTATATCCTGTAACTTTGCTGAAGTTGTTAATTTATTTGTCAGGTTTTTTTTCCTAATTGATTCTCTAGGATTCTCTAAGTGTACCCTCATATCATCTGCAAAAAGGGATAGTTTTGTTTCTTCATCACCTATTCTGATTTCTTTAATTTTGTTTTCTTCTAGTATTGCTAAAGCTAGCATTTCTAGTACAATATTCAACAACAGTGGTAATAATGGACATCTTTGTTTCACCTTTGATCTTCTAGCTTATTCTCATGACATATTTGCTGATGGTTTTAGATAAAAACTATTTATCATTTCAAGGAAAATTTCATTTTTTGGGAAAACTACATTTATTCTCACTCTCTCTGGTGTTTTAATAGCAATGGGTACTGTAATTTGTCTAAAGATTTTTCTGGATCTATTGAGATAATCATATGATTTCTGCCAATTTTGTTATGGATATGGTCAATTTTATTGATAGCTATCCTAATATTGAACCAGCCCTGAATTTCTGGTGTAAATCCCACCTAGTCATAGTATATTATCCTCATGGAAAATTGCTTTAATCTCTTTATTAATATTTTATTTGAAATGTTTTCTTCAATATTCATCAGTGAAAATAGTCTATAATTTTCTTTATCTAATTTGGTGCTTCTTGGTTTAGTTATTGACACCGTATTTGAAGCATAAAAATAATTTGGTGGGACCATTTATCTGCCTAATTTTACAAATATTTCATATAGTATTGTAATTAAATGCATCTTAAAGGTTTGGTAGCATTCACTTGTAAATTAATTTGACCCTGTGTAAAGCCAATCAGCAGTAGATTCCTGAGAGAATGCTACTGTGAAGAGCTTTTAAGATTAGGATTACACAGTATTAGTGAACACTCTGTTTATTCCATTACAAAATCAGATTCAGTACAATGTTCACAGTATCAACAATTCACAATATTATATACAATCTTCAGAACAAGGAGAGTCTCAATATTATATCTTATTACAGAAAGGAACAAGGAACAAGAGAAGAATCAGCTGGTTTCCCTAAGGGAGAAACCAGCTTCAC
>JAQQSW010022537.1:0-10439 GCA_028646575.1 Pseudocheirus occidentalis
CATCCACCCAACAAGATTATACTTTCCTTGCATATCTGCCTAATGACCTTGTAGAACTGAGGAGCTAGTGTGCCAAGACCCCAGAAAGTCTTGGCCCCCAACAGTCAGGTGCCACAGCTTGTCAGTTCTATCTTCACAAAACCTATCACATGCATCTCCTCATTTCTGCCTGCAAAGCCATCACCCTAATTAACATATTCATCACTTATCTCCTAGATTATTGCAGTAGCCTCCTATTTGTTCCCCCTACCTCAAGCTTCTCCCCACACCTCCTCAGAGCTGCCAAAATTATTTTCCTACATCACAGGTTTGATTATGTCAACTCCCTACTTACTAAACTCCAATGGCTTCTATTGCTCCAAGAATTCAATATAACTTATCTGTTTGAAATTGAAAGCTCTTCACAACCAGCCCCGTCTGAACTTTCTAGTTTTTATTCCCTTTTTTACATCATGTAATCCAGATGTGGATTACTCAGTGTTTCACACTCAATCCTCCATCATCCATCTCCATGCCTTTACACTAGCTGTTCTCTATACCTGTAATGCATTCCCTTTTCATGTTCACCCCTCAGGTTCCTTGGTTTCCTTCAGGATTCAGATCAGGTGCCAACTTCTATATAAAACTCTTCTTGGCCCTCCCACCTAGTAATGCACAACCTCCCCAAACTATATATAGTCATTTCATATGTATTCTGTATCAAATCCTATGTATGTGTTCATAGCATCTCCCCACATAAGAAAGTAAGGATTATTACTGTTTTGCCTCTGTAAATCTGTTTTAACAGATAATCTTACTCATATACAGTTTGGATTAGATGATCTCTAAAGTCCTTTCCAATTCTGGGATTCTCCAAACCAAAATATACTGATTCCCAGTCTTCCTACAGGCACCCAATACAGTCATGCTATTTGATCCCTCCTGCAAGGAGATGATGATGATGATGATGATGATGGTTATGATGATAATGATGATGAGGACAATGAAGAGCAATGTTAATAATACCTTACATTTATATAGTGCTTTAAGTTTTCCAAGGTGTTTTCAAATACATTGTCACATTTCATGCTTACATTAACCCTGTGAGATAAGCTATTAAGAATTACTCCACACAGTCACAGACACATCATATGTGTGACGACCAACCTTGATACCAACCTTGATAAACTGGACTCTTCTCAGCAACACACAGTTATGAGACAACTCTACAAGTCTCAGCATAGAAGGAGATATCTACATTCAGAGAAAGATCTAGAAAGAACAGAGTTTAAATGGAGACTGAAGCAATCTACATGCTAGTCTTCTTTTCCATGTTTGGATTTGTTTCTTTTTTCCCATTGTTCACTCCATTGGTTACAACCTTTCTATACAACCAGACTAATGTCCAGTGTGAAAGTATCTGCAGACCCTATACTTGATTGCATGCTGCCATGGGGGAGGAGGGGAAAAGGGAAGGGAGAAAATTTGAAACTCAACGGATTCTGGAACTGAATCTTGTAAACTAAAAGGAATTAAATCAATTAAATAAAAAAAAATTTTTAAATACTCCATTTCCATAGATGAGGGAATTAACATTCTGAGTCATTAGGTATGTTGACTATGGCCATACAGCTAGTAATTGTCCAAATTAGTAATGGAGTCCAATCTTCTGACAATCCCTACAGGTTTTTCTTTCACTCTCCTAGATAGTCCTGGTATCTACTTTGGTGTGAATGATTTTATTTTCGTTGTATTATTTTTACCCTGGACATATGAAATAAATGGTTTTGTTACCTTATTAAAAAGAACTTAGGCATCAGTAAACAAGGAAAACATTATTGGAATTAAAGTCTTGCTGAAAATCATGCCACTTTGTAAATACCCATTTTCTATGTACATAGAACTTTATTGTAAGGTTATTGCTGCCATTTCCCAGAAGAAGTGGGAAAAATATCAACAAAAAGTCTTGCCATTTAAGCAAAATGTTTTTGCTTTTTCCTAGTAGTGATGAATCTGACATTTCAGAGACCAGTGAAACTTCAGCTTTTCTCAAAGGAACTTCCCAGGTATGATTGATTTGTGTTATTTGGTTACTCTTTTCCTCTCTTTATTTTCTGGTAGTCAACAATATTGTAACTGTCAAATTCGTTAAGTAGTTTTCATCCATATAATAATTACTCAACAACATTCGTTGTTTATCATCTTATACCATAACTTTTTAGTCAATTGATAGAAATATAGAGCTCAAAGAAACCTTGAAGATCATGTATTCCAACTCCCTTATTTTAAAGATGATGATAGAGAAGATTCTGGAAAGATGGCAGAGTAGGTCAGAAAATTCCAAGCTTTCAAGATTTTCCCCCACAAAAGAGATGAAATAGTGCCTCAGGGTGAATATTGAGTGGTAAAAATAAATAAGAGTGGGGCAGAACAGGGGTCCTCTTGGGATAGTCAGAGAAGATCTGAAGAAAAATCCCAGGACAAGGTTTGGTGCCTGTGAAGAGTAAACACCTCCATGCTAGCTTCCCTTAAACAACAAGTGGCAAGCCCTGGGCTTAGCTGGGTTGGGAGGATGCCTCAGCCACAGCCACAAGAACTGAGGGGAGTTGGGCATCTGAGCTGGGAAAGATTGAGGGAACTTCTACTGACAAGGAACGCTAGACCCCATTGTGCAGTGGAAATGAAGCTAGAGGTGAAAAGGAACCAGCATACACCTGATGAGTGCAGAAGCAGTGAGGTGAGTACACTGCTGGCTGTGGGCATTTACAGGAGATTGGAAGTCTTAGTTTTGGTTCCAGGTCAGAAGGAGGGTCTAAAGGGCAAAGGCACTATCTCCTGTACCCCAGGACTAATTGAGGTGATTACAAAAACTAAGCTACCACAAATTTTTCAAAACTTCACAGGCAAAGGAGAAATAATCCAACCATAGATAGTTACTATGGGAAGAGAAAAGACTGAGGTTCATTTTCAGAGGAGGATAGTGAAGCAAAGAAACCCTCTTCTACCCTCAAAAAGTAATTTCAAATAGTCGCCTGCCTAAAAAGAATTCCTAGAAGAACTTTAAAAAGACTTTAAAAATCAAATGAGAGAAATTAAGGAAAAAATATTTAAAAACAAGAAAAACAAGAAGATTATGAAAAAAGTCAACCAATTAGAAAAAGATATCCAGAATCTTAAGAAAAAAAATGACTCCTTGAAAATCAGAATTGGGTAAGTGAAGTTATAAGAGATCAAGAAATAATAAAACAATATAAAGAATAAAAAAATAGAAGAAAATGTGAAACATCTCGTAAGAAAAACAATTGATTTGGAGAACAGATCAAGAAAACATAAGAATAATTAGACTACCTGAAAGGTATAATAAAAAAGAATCTTGATACAATAATACAAGGAATAATTAAAGAAAATTTTCCTGAAGCATTAGAACAAGAGGGGAAAGTAGAAATATAAAAAATTCACCAATCACTGCCTGTAAGAGATCCTATGAGGAAAATCCATGGGAATATTATAGTCAAATCCTGAAACCCACAGCTGAAGGATAAAATATTATGAACAAGAATAAAAAAATGTAAATATGGCAGTGCCACAATTAGAAACACACAAGACCTAGTAGCAGCAACAATTAAAGACCACAGGTCTTGGAACACTATATACTAAAAAGCAAAAGAACTGGGGTTCTGGCCAAAAATATCATACCCAGCAAAACTAAGCATGATCTTGAATGGAAAAAAAGGACGGGGTGGCTAGAAGGCACCGTGAATAGAGCACTGGCCCTGGAGTCAAGAGGACCTGAGTTCAAATCCAGCCTCTGACATTTAACACTAGCCATGTGACCTTGGGCAAGTCACTTAACCCCAACTGCCCTGCCTCCCCCCTCCTCCAAAAAGCAAAAAAAAATTTTAAGGGAAAAAAAGACATTTAATGAATTGTCAGACTTTCAGGACTTTGTTTAAAAAAAAACTTGAATTTAATAGAAGATTTGACATAAAAGATCCAGGAGAAATATAAGGTACATACCAAAGAGTAATCATAAGGGACTCAATATGGACAGATAGTCTATCTTTTATGTAGTGAAATATAAAACATATGTCTAAGATTGTTAATAATAATTGGGTAGTTTGTAAGAAAGATTGGAGTAGACCTGAATAGACTTTAAAAAGTAAAACTGTTTAGGAACAGTTAAAAAGAATAATTATCTTATACAAATGAGGTACAAGAGGAAGAACTAACACAGAAGAATTAGATGGGGAAGGAGGGTTGTTCGTTCTGAAAACCTAACTGGGAATGGGTTCAAGAGGGAATAATACATGTAGTATAAAAGTCTTCTCGATTCAAAAAGAAAAGAAAAAGCTAAGGAAATAGGAAGTGGGGAGAGGATAAGAAAGGGATCTCTAGAGAGAAGAGTGAGGGAATAGTCAAAGGGGGGGAGTTAGAGAAGGATGTTTAGATTTATGGGAATGGGAGGATAAAGGATAAAAGTGGGGAAGGGTAGATTAAGTGACAGGAGGTCAAAGGAGTAGGCAGAATTAAAATACAGGAGTCAGGAGGGATAGGAAATGAGAGATATACACAAATATAAAAACAAAGATCAGGAGTAGAATTTATTTGGGAAAGTATATGTTTATATATGTATATGTGTATATATGTACATATATATCTCTATCTATATATAAATATATCCATGCTTAATTGTAGCCTTTGTGGGGGGAAAGAAGGGGGAAAATGAACAAAGTAAGAAGTGCACAACAGAGAACAAAAGAAAACTTAAAAGGAAGCAAAGATGGACAGCTCTCAACACAATGTGTAGTATTTATTACATAGACTTCTTGAATATAAATTTATTGCTATGTATTTTCAGTCCTCTCTTATGTTCTGCCGTGCACATGACATGTTTTTCCTTTTCATATTTTGTATTAAAGTTTTCATGTTTAAGTTTATAATATTTTTTCTTTTTGTATATTTAAGTTTTAGTATTTAAGTATAAATAAAAAAGATAAAAAATAAAGATGATGATAATAGTAGCTCACATTTATAAAGTACTTTTTAGTTTGTGAAGTACTTTCCTCACAATACTGTTCTGAAGTAGGAATTACAAGTATATTTTGTATAATGTATAAACTGAGGCTAAGAGACAGGTTTGATAATTTATAGTCATATTATCAGGAACTAGCAGAACTGGGGCTTAAATTCATTTCTAATTCCAAGTCCAGTGTTTTTTGCAATAGAAACATGTGAAGCTACATCCTTGTAGTAGTGGACCTGAAGTGGACTCTTTACCTTTTACAAAGTGACAAATGATATTTTGTGCCATCAAATCAAAATGACCTCATTTGGCTAAACTGTTTACCTGAGGATTTTGTTTAGTTCATCTGGACAAATACTTATAAATACAGATATGCTGAAGCAGTGTGATGTAGTAGATATAATGATGGTCCTGGGTTCAAATCAGGAAGGCTTGGTTTCAAATCCTGCCTGTGACATTTATCAGCTATATGAACCTAGGTGAGTCACTTAACTTCTATGAGACAAGATATCTACCTAGGACTTACTAGGTCATAGACTGGTTACTCTATGTGAATGGCACATTCTCTGTTTATTTACCTGTATATGTGTGTGTGTGTGTGTGTATACACAGACCTCATTAGTTTATAGAATACATTAAAAGTATGTGAATTAGGCTTTTTTTCCTACATATATGAAGTAACAAACTATATTTCCTCTCTAAGGACCAGACTGATCAAATATGGAAAGGCTTATTACCAGAAGTTTGACAACCAAGTGATGAAATTTTTTGATCACTACAACCCACAGAAGGACCAAAGATTAAAAATTACTCTTAGCTCAATGTCTCTCTTCCACTTCCACAGTGTTAGTGATGTTAGAAGGCAGAATGTACTAAGAACAACAATCTGGGAATTGTATACAGACATTAATTTAACTGTTGCTATTTTTACCATGCAATGTTTACCTAATGACCAACGAGATGAAACACTGCTGAATGAACTCAACCATACCCATATTGATAAATCTAGTTTACAGATTAAACTAGTGTAGCAAAAGTCATGAAACAAATTAGATACCCATTGATTAGGAAATAGGTTATGGTATAAGAATAAAATGGAATTATTACACACTATAATTGATAATATGACAAATTAAAAGAAACATGGAAATGATGAATGAAGTAAGCAGAACCAGAAAAACAATGCACACAGTGGCTGCAATAATTTAATTGAAAACTATGCTGAAAGGCAATCTAATTCATGATCATTTCAACAAGGGTCCTGCTCACAGAGAACAGATCATGAAATATAACTCACTGATATCAGTAGAGTGTAGAAGACTGTTGGTTATGAAGTGCGGTATATGTCATCTGTTGTGAACATTTTGTTCACATTTTTTCTTTGGTATAAGAGAAAGTTTTTTTTCTTTGGTATAAGAGAAAGTTCAAAAACCATAGAACTTTAGTGAAGTTTACTAATTAAAACAAGACAGGGCGACAGGAACGAGGTGGCGGTGGCGGCAGCAGCTGGAGCGGGAGCTGGGCAGGGGTGCAGGCGAGGCCGTCCAGGGGCGGCCCTCTTGGTCCCAACCCCCGCCAGGGAGACGTATAGCTGGTGGTCGTGGGAGGCGGTGACTTGGGCAAGAGTGCGCTCACTATCCAGCTCATCCAGTATGACCCGACCATGGAGGACTCCTGCACAAGCTGTGCAGTGTGGACGGTATCCCTGCGAGGCTGGACATCCTGAACACCACTGGGCAAGAGGAGTCTGGGGCCATGAGGGAGCAATACATGAGAGCGGGCCACGGCTTCTTACTGGTATACGCTATCAATGACCGGTAGAGCTTTAATGAAGTAGGCAAGCTTCATACTCAGATCCTCCGAGTCAAGGACAGAGATGGTTTCCCCATTGTGCTGGTGGGCAACAAAGCCAATATGGAGGCCCACAGGCAGGTACCCCACTCTGAGGCCTCAACTTTCTGTACCTCTCACCATATAGCCTATTTTGAAGCATCAGCCAAACTTTGGCTCAATGTGGATGAAGCCTTTGAACAGCTGGTCCGAGCAGTCCGGAAGTACCAGGAGCAAAAGCTGCCCCCCAGTTCCCCAACCCCACCTAGGAAGAAGGCTGGGAGCAGTGGTTGCCCCTGCCTCCTCCTTTAACCCTTCTGCCTTGGGAATGGAGCAGCACCTGAGGAGATGGCTCTGTACCAACCTTGCTGCCTGGGGCCCTTCCCCACAGGGGGCTGTTACCTCTCCTAGCCGATGGAATGGATTGATTATGGGGAGGAAGGAGTGCAGGAGAATGCCTGAAGCACCTCACTCCTGCCCCTCCACATTCAGTTACACTACACCACCCAGGCCCCTGAGCCAGGGGTCACCCAGTGCCTTCCTCACAGCACATACCTTCCCTTTCTCCCTCAAAGTCACGATTGTATATACTCTGCCACCCCACCTCTCAATAAACTTCACTGCCAATTAAAAAAACAAACAGAAGACAAATGGATTGCAGTGTTTCAAGTTTATAAGCAGTATTACCTTATAAAATAGTGACATGCAATTCAGTATGAAAAACCAGGGTGACCTTTATAGCACTATGAGATATTAGAGTAGCACTTATTAGTGGAAGATGAATGTTCTTAATAATGATAATTTTTAAATCTAGCATCATAGAAGTAGAAGTGATGTTAGCATTCAGCTGCTGACAGACTCAATTTCTGGAAAAAAGCCAGAAGTCATTTGGAACAAAATCTTATAAATAAGCTAGGTAACAAGTGTATAATGCTTTTTTAAAAGTCATAACACTACTATAAATCTTTTAGGTAGTAGAAACATTGTCATACCTCTCTAAACTTCACTTTGCTCAGTTGTAAAATTAGATGTACTCATGCTATATAATTTACAAGACTGTTGTGAGAAGAGCACTTTGTAAATCTTAAAATTCTATAGAAATTTAAGTTACTATAATCGTATGACTACAGACTCTCAACAAGATACTTTGAAGTACAAAACCAATTTGTATTAATGAGTATATTTGGATATATTTGAGTTAAAAGTAGTCATTTTATAGCTATACTTTGTCTATATTCACAGTGTGCATATATATGCATAGACACACATATTCATACACTTACTGGCCTAGTATGCATCAATAAATATACATACCTCCCTATACAGATCTACATCTAAATAAGAATCCAGGCATGCATGCACAAAAATATACATTGCTGGTGGAGCTGAATCATATCAATATTGACAGTCTTCTGTAAACAAAATCAGAAGAAAAAAAGGAAGATGCAATTAAATTGAAGGATGGCTTACAGGCTTCTCCTGGGAGAGGTAAAGAGGGAGTTGATGGAGGAAGCTTTGTCATCATTCCAAAGGCAGCAAGAACATTATTTCAGGCATATTTGGTCATTATATTTTGAAGTAAGTTATATATCAACATGATTGCTAAGACCATAGAAAAATCCTACAAAGAACTTGATAAGACCCTCCGAATCAAATTAACATATACTTGGACACTTGGTGACTGCAATGAATAAGTAAGGATGGGGAGAAATATATGGGAAAGTGTGGTTCAAGATGAAGGAATGAGGGGTGGCTAGGTGGCGCAGTGAATAGAGCACCGGCCCTGGAGTCAGGAGGACCTGAGTTCAAATCCGGCCTCAGACACTTAACACAAAAACTATCCGTGTGACCTTGGGCAAGTCACTTAACCCCAACTGCCCTCCAAAAAAAAAAGCAAAATTAAAAAAAATTTTAAAAATTAAAAAATAAAAAAAGATGAAGGAATGAGAGAACAGAGACTTTTAGATGACTCAGAACCCTCACACTTCCTTATCATGAATACATTCTTTAAGAGGAAAAGTGGTAGGCAATGAAATCACTAAACACCAGAAAAAAGTTGATTATATTTTAACCTACTTGAAAAGACTTCTTGTTGATGCGGGTGTTGTCCCTGAGTCAGATGAGAATTAGGAGGAAAAAAACAAGAATAAACAATAATAATAAGAAAAAAATGTAGTATACAATTGGAAGGCACTGAAGCTTTAATCTCTGACACCTACTGGCTAAGTAACTCTGGACAAGTCATTCCATCTCTCAGGGCTCAAGGCAGCTTTCTGAGATGGTGTGCTAAAGAAAAAGTGCTGACCTGAATTATGAAATAGATTTTCCCCACCAAAGAATTCCCTATACCAATAAAATCATAGATCCAGTTATGATATCTAACCTTGAACTACTTGAAAAATAATTAAAAGTAAAAAGTTAAAAATGGACGATAGAAGTAACACCAACATAGATTCAAATAATCTTATCCAAAAGTTAAATCAGTGTATATTAATTGCCACAAAGGATCAAATTACACAAGTCTTTATAATAATACTTTGGTAGCAAAGAATTAGAAACAAAGTAGATACCCATCAGTTGGGGAATGGTAAAACACATTATGGTACATGAATGTAATAGAATATTACTAGACATTAAGAAATATCAAACATGGATACAAATATGGAAAACACATAATTTAGTGCAAAGTGAAATAAGCAGAGTCAGAAAATCAGTCTACACAATGACTATATCAATGTAAATAAAAGTAACTACTGCAAAATAAAGATGAATGTTGTGAAATTGAAAAAGAATAAGATTGGTCACAAAGAAGTGATGAGAAGACACCTCCACCAGTTCCTCTGCAGAGGATAGGGGACCATGGGTATGGAACACTGCATATGACATTAGAAGTTTTTTCAATGTATTGATAAATTTTGCTGATTTTTCTCCTCTTCCAATTTTTCTCATTTGCCTCTTTTCCCTATTTTTCTTTTTCTTTTTTTTAAATTACAAGGAAATTACAATGATACAAAGAAAAATCTAGGTGACGTAAAAATAAAAGACATCAATAAAAATCTATTTGAAAAAATAATTTTGTTGAAACTGAAAGCCACTCTAGTATGTACAAGTCCCAAATTCTACCTATATCCAGTTATCTTCATCTAGTCTTGAAGTAGCAAGTATTTTAACCTTTGAGCTAAAACTTAATGTCAAAAAAATAAAGGATGCTAACCATGAATGTAGACAATTATAGATGAAACTGCACTCTTTGGAAACATCTAATGTGCTGATTTCAAGATGTATTTTATGCTAGAACCTTGGCAGTCAACCCAATCATGGACACAACTAAGTAACCCAGGTATTGGTGCTGTGCTGAGGTTTGAGTATTCATTGAAACATGCAATCATAATTTGGTGTTTTAAATTAATACTCACTTATTTTAAATCTTTTTTTAATTTATTGACTTGTTTGTTTACTTTTGGTTTACAAGATTCATTTACAGAATCAATTGAGTTTCAGATTTTCTCCCCTCCCTTCTCCCCACCCCCCATGGTGGCATACAATCATGTATGGGATCTACAAACACTTTCACATTGTATAATAGTCTTGTTGTATAGAAGCGTTG
>JAQQSW010022538.1:0-10439 GCA_028646575.1 Pseudocheirus occidentalis
GGAAGGAAGGAAGGAAGGAAGGAAGGGGGAGGAAGGCAGGGGGAAGGAGAAAGGAAGGAAGGAAGGAGGGAAGGAGGGGGAGGGAGAAGGGGGGAGGGAGGAAGAAATAGGGATGACGACCAAATGTGCACAAGGTGAATTGGGGAGAGCACCAACAGATGAGGAGATTAAGAGAGATTTCCCATAGCTGTCCATTCAGCTGAACTTTGGGGAAACCAAGGGATTCTAAAGAGGTGAAAGTAAAGAATACATGCATTGGAGATATGAGGAGGAGTTGTTTTCCTCAAACATGAAGAAATGGGCTTAAATTAAGACAGGAGAGAAGATTATGATAGATTTTTATTAGAAAGTAAGAACTTGACCATGAGATGATTAAAAATGAAACCTCTCCAATCAGAAAAGGCTACCCAGGGAGGCTGTGGGGTTCACCTAAAGATTCCCAAAAAGTTGAGGAGATAATTATCTTTCTTAAACAATTTAAATTTTAGACATTCAGTTGCCTGGAACCAAGAAGGGTAATAAGCTCTCATAGTCTCCTTCCACTCTATGACATCAGAAACACTCAAGAGTTGTCCTACACTCGAGGTATGAGGTATATAGGAAGCAAATTCCATCTCTAGAACATCTCAACTACCCAAATCTAATAGCTGTCTTCAAACCTCCCTTGCAAAAAGAAATCCCAGTCTTTGTGCCCTTCCTCTTGATTCCAGCACCAAGAGGAAAAAGGTTTCCATATCCAAAATACTTAAGAAAGGCAAAGAGAAGCTTAGTGAAATAGGAGATCAAGCAAAGCTGAAGGGAGAGAATTTCCACAAAATGGTACAAATTGCTACACCTTCCATCCAAGTAGTCTTTCTCAGTAGACTCCTCTATTCCTTTCTAGCCTCCTCCAAAGTCTTCCTTCTTTATGTGCTTTTTACCATCTCTATACCCCTTTCCCCCAAGTTACCTTGTGAATCCCACACAAGGAGGCCTTGATTCCACTCCAAGACAGGAGGGTCTTTCTTACATCACCTTCTCCCTTCTCTTTCAGCCAACAACTTTGAGGGTCTATCCCTTCCAGTTTGATTTTTTTTTTATTAAAGGGGCCATCCCTTGACTCACTTCTTAAGGAAGTCTGTTCACTGAATGGGCATTACCTCACTCTAAGTGAGAACTCGAAAAGACCTTAACTTGAAAGGGCCAGGTCTCCCATTGCATCATGGGCCATCTCTAGTCCTCTTGATGAATATCTGGCCACTGGACCTAGATGGCTCCGGAAGAGAAAGTGAGGATTAGTAACCTTGCACAGCCTTCCCCCACTCAAATCAAAGTCAATTGCAAGTCATGTTATCATCTCCCTGATGCCATTGTCCTCTGAGAACAAGGGACAAACCACAATCCTTCTCAGCACCCACCAAAGGGAGAAATGTTTCAGCCTTCTGCTCTTAAAAGTGAATACTTTTAAGTGAACCGTTCAGCATACCTACAAAACCAACTGGATTTGTAAAGAGCCAAGGTCTGTAGTTTCA
This sequence comes from Pseudocheirus occidentalis, assembly GCA_028646575.1. Taxonomy (NCBI): domain Eukaryota; kingdom Metazoa; phylum Chordata; class Mammalia; order Diprotodontia; family Pseudocheiridae; genus Pseudocheirus; species Pseudocheirus occidentalis. The sequence continues at coordinate 1,512 of JAQQSW010022538.1, forward strand.
GAGTTGATCTTAGAGATCCTAGTAGGAATCACTGAGTTATAAATGAATCTGTTGGGGGTGTGTAAAAAATTGCCTATTTCTCCACCTCCTTACCCTTCAACTCAGTTCAATTACAACGTATTTTGTGATTAAGTTTTGTTATTGAAAGCTTTTGACAACAAAAAATATATACATTCTGAGCCTATTACAAGGCTAATTTTATGTTTATGTGTTGTGTTGATGGGTTCAACTCTTTTTTGTCCTTGAAACCCATTCTAGTAATTCCCATTAATTATAGTCAACATTACACTGTTACTTAATTAATCCTACCAGCCCCCAAAACAGCAAATCCAGTCAATGAGTAAGAACCATTCTTAACTATTGTTACTAACTTTACTGAGTTATCTACAAATTTTAAGCCTCTTCTAGAATCTAGTAGTCTAATATCAACAATGGGGGGTAGGAGAGAACAGACCCTTAATTTTTAAGAGTTAGCCACCTGGAATTCCCAGTTCCCCTTCATAAAAATTTGAAGTAAAGAAGAATACAGAAATATAATGGTCTCTATATAATTTAAATTGGAGAAATAAGGAAGTGGGAGAAAGGGTCGAGGATTTGAAGGCAGAAGACCTGGGTTCAGTTTCTAGCTCTGCAACTTTCTACCTGTGTGAACTTTGGCAAGTCACTTAATCTCTGGGTCTCAGTTTTCCCAGCTGTAAAATGCAGAGGCTGTATCAGATAATCTAGAAGATTTCTTATAGCTCTAAAACTATGATCTATAATTGCCTAAGTAGAGAATTTTGCTGCCCTACCCCCACCCCCACCCCCACCCCCAACCCTCAAACTGTTGCTATCTGATCAAGGGGAACAGATGGTTTCATGTCTTCCTAAAGCAACATAGTACACCACCTCACTTGCTTTTGTGCCTTCCCTTCAAGTCAAAGTTTGCCTTACCTCCTGCCCCACGATGGCTGAGCAGCATTAAACCAGATTCTTTAGTGTATCACCACATGTGATTATTCTAAAATTTTAGTTCTCAAACACATGCCTAGACTCTGAAATCCTCTGCTTTTTCCTCACCTACTATATTCTCTGCTCTGATTCTTTTCACCTTTAGTGGTGATGAATCTTTCCTGGAATCACCTGGAATTTTAGAAAGGAATCTAGCCTTTCACCTCACTTATACCTAACTAATTTCAGAAATCCTCACTCTCCCCTGCCACATTGGCCCTTAAAGGTACCTTTCCAATTGTTTTTACTTGCAACCGAGAAATAAGATATACAGGTATATCTTCTATATATAGAAATCCATCTTGCCCTACAAGAAAGTAAGTGGGAAGAGGATGGGGGTGGGGAGGGATATAAGAGAGGGCAGACTGGGGGAAGGTATATTCTGTATGCGTACCATCTTGGGATGGGGGATAGGGGAGAGATGGGGAGAAAATTTGTAACTCAAAATCTCTTGGAAATGGATATTGCAAATGAAAAATAAATAAATTGGAAAAAATGAAAAAATGTACCTTTCCTCCTCCCTTTCCATTTCTCCTATTTGTCATCTTCCCCTGTTAGAATATAAGTTACTTGAGGGTAGGGACTGTCTTTTTTTTTGTATTTGTGTCCTTAGCACTTAGAATAGTTCACATAGTAAGTTTTTAAAACATGCTTTTTCATTCTTTCTTTGTATCTATCTTTTTCACAAGAGTCCATGAGTCACTTCCATGAGATCAATGACCCTAGGGACACCTATGCTTCCCCATTCCAGTTTGCTGACACAATAAGACCTCTTCTGACTGAATGGGAAGGATGGTACTGCTGATGATGAAACACCAGTGAGGTGATGTCTGGCTTTTACCAAGAATCATAGCTATATTATTCACTCCTGCAGAAACAAATGCCTAGAAGTCATAAGGCTGAGATCAACATTAATAATGTCAGAGGCCAGGCCACATGCTGCCAAAGATTGCCACACTCTTACACTTCAGTTATTGCTCTCCAATATCGGCAGTGCACAAGGTGCTACTTCTGATTTTTCCCCCATATGCCAACTTCTTCCTTATGCAGTGAGGAAAAATGAACCTTTACACTATTTAATTCCATCCCACTCATTGATTTAGTCAACTCTCTGGCAAAGACAATTCATCTTCAGAAGAGTAATATAATAATTGCCGGCATTATCATGCATCCTCCGGGCTCCATGTGTGTTATCTCCTTTATTCTCACAACCTCCCTTATGGGCTGTGTAAATAGAAGAAGGGTGGTGATGGATCAGGCACATATCATTTTCCCCAATTAAGCAGTAAGAAAGTAGGGGTAGAGAGGGGAAAGGGACTTCCCAGAAAGCACAGAGAGTGGAAAGTTCTTTCCATATGGGTATTCTGCCTTCATCCAAACAACCCCTTTTTTAGACTCCCACTCAGCATATCGCATACAGCCCATGGTACTAATTGCTATTCTGCCAGTAACCTGCACACTTGCTAACCTTTCCTTGGTCATAAGCCTTAGAAAATGCTTCGTGTATTATGTAACATTCTTGTTTCTGTCCTGTGAGAACTGAGAAAAAATCTTCCTGACAAGTAATCTCATATGTAAAAAGCAATCTGCCAGAAATCTTGGTAAATATACCTGTAGTTCTTTCACACATCCCCATTTACACTAGCTCGAGTGTCGTGAATCATACCTATCTTATGCCCTGGGAGCAGAATATGATTACTTAATAAATACAATGATGCCCTCTCCCCCTGAAGATCCTGATGCTCTAAATTTTATATAGAAGATATAGCACTCCAAATTCTAAGTTTTAAAATTTACTTTTTCTAAGGTTTTTTGTTTTAAAAATCTCTGCTTATCTTTTCCCTGAAGCTACTATTCCCCACAACCTAAGGAACCTATTTCTTTTATCTTTTGCAATGGACCTGTTTCTTTTTGTAGAGAACTCCCAGTGAGGACATTACCTCTACCAAGCATATCCACTACCACTCTACAACTTAGAATCATACAGGTTGCCCACTGAAACCCAAGATCTTCTTCAGTGATATGATTAACACAGAGACCCAACAATTCCAAATAGATTAACAACAATACAGACTCTCCAGAAATAATCTTCTTTCAAGTTTGAAAGTTCATTCTTGACCTTGTCCTCAAATTTTAATGACTTCACCCTATGAAAAAGCTCAAACCTTTCCCCAGAATTTGTCTACAGGCCTTTAGAATAAAAGCCCATTATGCTCAGGGTCTCCCCCCAGTGGAGCCTCTTGATTTACCTGGGCTCACAGCTTCAAAAATACATTAACTATCCATCATGTAAGAAAGTCCTAAGCCTTCCTCAGAGCTATAACTAACACAGGACAAATGGGGCTTGTATCCCTGGGGTGTGGAAATCTGGGAAGAATGTTTTCTTCTCATAATGACAACTGCCTCTTTCCATGATGCCCTCCTGCCCCAGCCCTAACTCGAATACCTAGAAAAACTGCCTCTAGGCCACAAGGACCCAGCTTGTCCTCTGTATCACCATGCCCATCCCTTCCCCCCACTCCCACCTACTCAACTAAATTTTTCCTAAGCATAATTTCGAATTACAGGTCTGGATTTCTGTTCCTAACTACTGCAGCTGGTGTGTTGTTCTGCCTTAGCCAGAGTGCCAAACTATATTTTCAAACCTAAACTTAGGACAAAGAAATTTCCTTTTGCAATATCAAATTGCAAAGTATACTTTTTTAGTTATGCCTTTCCCAGAGACTTGAGTGATAATCAAAATGTCAATGTAGTTGCTTTTACCATGGCTCCTCTACGCAAGCATCTAAAAACATGCAAAAATGTTCAAAGTCTATAGTATTTGAGATTGCAGCCAATAAGAGGTAACATCTTCTGAAATAACCATGGATGACCAAATTACCTACAGCTCCCACTAACCCTAATCACCCCCAGCTTTCCAGTATAAACAATCTACCAGGACTGTGTTTCAAGTTTTGGCTTTGGTGGTTTTTATCCTCTCCCCTCACAGTAGTGAGTCTAAACCAAATCCAACAAGCGATAGAAAACAGCAAGGCTACTCAACAGAAAGGAAATTCAGTTGTGAGAATGAGCATGACCTGATGGTGAAAATCCAGGTGGAGGGGAAGGGGTTTCTGTGATAAAGGAAAGGAAATTATAAACCTATTTAAAGTTAGTCCTCTCTTTGTGAAGAGCAGGGAGCCAATTAGACCTTCACAACTCCAAAATGATGGCTGAGACTACCCAGATTTGATGGTCGGCAGAGGAGAAAAAAGACCATGATACCTGAAGGAGATGGGGCAAATAGCAAGAAGAGAACTTTATATATGATACTGAATTTTACAGAAAACTAGTCTGTGAAACTAGGTGTGTGGGGAAGTGGTAGACATGATCACATCAATGCTTTAGGAAAACCACTTTGGCAGTTAACACAAGATGAAGTAGACTGGGGAAAGACTTCAGCCAGAAAGACCAGTTAGAAGTCTACTGATATTGTCCAGGGGAGAAATGATGAGGTTCTTGAACAGTGGTGGTGACTTTCTGTTAAGTGAAGGGAGTGTATACAACAGATATTGTAGAGGTGGAATTGATCAAATTTGGCAATGGTTATATGGGATGAGCAAGAGTGATGAGTCAAAGAGGACCCCGAGGTTGAAAACCAGGGTGACTGGGAGGAGGGTGGTACACTTGACAGTAATAGAAATGTTCAGAAAGGTATAACTTGGAAGAAAAAGATAAGTTCTGCTTTCGTCGTGGTGATTTTGACCAATATGGCCCTAACCTAAGACCTAAACCAGGGAGAGACAAAGCATAGAAAGAGAGCTATAGATCAGTTTTACTAAATAATATTGGCTGAAATGTTTCAAATAAAATTCTAGCAAAAAGACCACAGCAATTTATTGAAAAAGAAAGAAAGAAAAGTTTCTTCACTATGACTAAGCTGAATTTATGTTAGGAATATAATGAGGGTTCAATTTTACAAAAATAACATAATCATATGAAAACAAAAGCAATGAAAAAAAACCACGATCATATAAATACCTACATATAATTACAAATGAATACATAAGAAAATGCATCACTGGTTTTGTCCTAAAAATCCTTTTCAAAAATATAGCATGGGAAAAAAAGAATTTGCCAAATTTAATTTTTAAAATATTTGTAGCATATCTGATAAAAGTCTGATATTCAAAATACATAGGTATCACAGAAATATGTAAGATCAAGAACTATTGCCCAATTAACACGTACTTAAAGGTTATGAAATTTTTTCAGAAAAGAATTACAACCTGTCAACAATCCTAAGATTCACCTAAATCACTAATAATAAGAGAACTGTACATTAAAATATTCTGAAGTTTCACCTTGTAACGAGAAAATTGACAAAGACAAAAAATGCAAATCATCAATATTCAAGAGGCTACGTAAAGACAGTGACACAAACACATTGTTGGCAGAAGTGTGACTTGGTGTAACCATCCTGGAAAAACAATTCATGGTTGGACTATGGAGATCAATACCATATATATATATATATATATATATATATATATATATATATATATATATATATATGTTCTGTGGTTGCCAAAACTAAGAAACAAAGTGGATGCCTACTGAGCTGGGAATAGCAGAACAAATTGTATTGTATGAATATAATTGGATGTTATTATGCCACTAGAAATTATAAATATGGAGAATGCAGGAAATGTGGAAAGATCTGTATGAACTCATACAGAATGAAGTAAGCCAAACATGGAAGACAATATACTCAACTACAATGATGTAAATGAAAAATGACTCAATAAATTCAAATCTTGAGTAACTGTAATGAACAACCTTGGCCCCAAAAAAAGAACTGAGGAAGTAGCTCCCTCCTTTCAGCAGAATACTTGGAGAAGACAGGTAGAGAATATTGCATACATCATAAAAGAGGTCAGGCTATCAGTTTTGCTTAACTATGTTTCTTTCTAACAAGAGGGTTTGGTAATATCCAGAAATAAGTGTAACATAAAAACAAAAAGAAACTATAAATCTTTTTTAAAAGTACACACACACACACTCTCTCTTCTTTAAGATTAGTTTTGTCATGTTGCTGCAGAATAACAAATTTTAGGGCAAAAAAAATTCTTGAATCATGTCAACTAAGTTAGAGAGAACCTGAAATGTTCTTTGCTTGAAGGAGTACCAACAATGAGAAGATGGAAAATTAATGAAATATTAACTATTTCTAAAAATGGATAAATGGAAATGCATTTATTAAGCTCTAACATTACGCTAAGTATTGGGGCTAAAAATACAAGAAATTGTCCCTTGCCCTCAAGAAGCTTACATTCTAATCAAAGAAAATAAATATAGAGGAATTAGATTTGGAGGGAGAGTGACCAAGGGCAAACAAGCCTTGGAGTTCACCACAAAGTAGCCTGATTTGAGGCAAGATAAAGTGAAGGCTCACTTTTCAAAGGTCAAAGTTCCAGAGGTAGGAATCTGAGGAAGACCAAAATGCAGGCTTACAATTGGCACTAAACCAGGAATTCCACTAGTCTGTGTATCATTGCCACTTGCCATAGGTTTAGATCTGTCACATCTATATTTGGAGGGGTTGTGGATAGAATTGGAGTTCAGGTGAACTCGAAAAGGTTACTGTTTACAGGCTGCAGAAATATTTGTGAGTTTTGTGTTTTTCAAAGAACAAGGAAACAGAAACAAGAACAAGATATTCAAGGCAGATTCTCTTTGCTATTAGCAATAATGGCCAAGATTTTACTGATATACTGTTATTATTAAAAATTAAAAAGTTATACAAAGTGACAGGCACCAGGGTGTCTCAGCCTAAGAGATTCTCCAGGAGGACTTGGCATTCATTCTGCATTACCTAGAATGCTCATTAATTTCAAATCCAAGCCTAGATCTGTTTTTAATAATAATAATAATAAAGTATATTTATACATTGGCTTAAAGTTTACAAAACACTTCCTAACTCTAGGTCTATCATTCCAAAATAGGAGTGTACTATCTATCTGTACTCACATCACATATGGACTTTAAGCAATAACAATAAATGAATCCCAAACTACATTCAAGTCTTGTTTCTCAGTTATTCTGGAGTAAATCTGGGATCTATCCTCATATTCTTCTTCTTCCCTTCTTCCCCCTTCTCCAAAGTAGAAAAAAAAAATCTTAACATCCAACTACCTGCCTTCTGCAAGACATGAGTCAGCCTCACTGCTCATTAGCAAGTCTGGCAAGGGACAGGAGGTGAAGCCAAAAACTGAGATGTTGGGTCATCTGGGCTGATGTGTTAACTGTGCTCACCCTCCCCTTTTCCTTCACTCCTGTAAGAGGAAAGGCTGTATTAGAAGTCTATTACTTCTAATCAAAAAGCTGTCCTATTCGTTAAGATCAGAATGAAACCTTGGATATCCAGGGGGTACTATTCAGAAAGGATTTGCTAGGTATTTTTTTTAACATCAAGATGAAATCTCTTTGCCACTTCCATTTGTTGATACTAATTCTATCTCTTAAGACCAAATAGAACAAATCTAACCCTTCTTCAACATGGCAATCCATCAAATACTTGAAAGTGGCTATTATGTCTCCCCTAAGCTTTCTCTTTTTTGGACTGAACAATCAGCACTTTTGCAGGAGGAAGAAGTTATACAGTAAACCCCTATTATAAAACAGGTCAGATATTCCAGGCCAAATCACCCAGGCAATTCTCACCCTCCCATTGCCCACCACTCCCACAAGTTTCAAATAAATCTGACATGATTAGTCTACAAGGAATGGCCTTGTCCACTAATACTAATGTTGTAAAGGCATTCTGTGTATATACGTGCTGAATCTCATCATTACAATATAAAGAGAACCATGAGAAGAGCACCCTCCCTAAAGAGACACAGTTTAATCATTTCATTGATCAACAAATATTTACTGAGCAGGTACTCTATTAACATATGCAAGAAATCGTTCTAGGTGCTAAAAGGAATAAAAGGTAAATAAGATAAAATGAAGATAAGCTCCATCCTAAAGCTTACAGTCTTATGGAGGTTGCAAAACACACAAAAGATTAATTCTGACTATAGATCTATAGATCTGACTACTTCACTTCTCTATTCAATGAACTCCTCTAGGACCAGATAGAAATTACTCTGTTTGGCATTTTAAAGCTCTTCACAACCTGCCCCTTTCTTAGTTTCCTAACCTCCTTGCATATTTCTCTTGTGCACATACTCTACAATCTAGTCATACTAGCCTATTTGCTGTTCTCATGCAATCTTCCAGCTATCATTCCTATGCCTTTGTACTAGCTGGTTTCACTCCTAGAATGTTATCTCCTCACCTCCAGGACACCTCTTAGAATTCATGGCTTCCTGTTAGACTCAGCTCAGTACTCTTCTCATTCCTGATCCTGCTCTTACAAGATTAGCTTTCAATTACTCTGTATGGACCTGGATCTTGGAATGTGTGTTACTTGAGGGCAGAGACTGCTTTTTGCATGATCATATACTTTTTCTTTGCAGTCCCAGAGTTTAAGATAGTACTAGAGGCAAGGAGGAGTTGCAATGGATAAAGCATTTTGCCTGGAGTCAGGAAGACCTGAGTCGAAATCCAGTCTCAGACACTTACTGGCTATGTGACCCTGGGCAAGTCATTTAATCTCTCTGCCTTAGTTTCCTCAATGTAAAGTGGGGATAATTGTAGCACCTACTTCACAGGGCTGTTGTGAAAATCAAATAAGATATTTTCTAAGCACTTAGCACAATGTCTGGCACAGAGCAGGTGCTTAATAAATGCTTGTCCTCTTCTTTTTTCTAATTAATTTATTTATTTTCTTGTTTACATCACTCATTTCCATGAGATTTTGAGTTACAAATTTGCACCCCATATTTCCCCTACCCACCACCTCAAAACAGCCATTCCACTGTATAGCCCCTCCCCCAATCTGCTCTCTCCTAT
>JAQQSW010022539.1:0-10439 GCA_028646575.1 Pseudocheirus occidentalis
TATGGAAATGTTTTACATATATATAATATATATATATATATATATAACCTGTATCAGATTGCTTACCCTCTCAGGGAGGGGGGAGAAGAGGGAGAAAGGGGTAGAATTTGGAACTCAAAACTTTTTTAAAAATGTAAAAAACTGCTTTTACATGTAATTGGGGAAAAATAAAATGTTACTTTAAAAAAGTACTGTATCAACCTACTTTGCTAAAGGGAGTTCTGTAACTTACCTCAGAGTTCTCTATAACAATGAAATCATAGTCCTAGTACTGTAAAACTTTTTTTTAGTATTAAAAAAATTCAAGTAAAAAGTATTTTGTAATTAATTTGTCCTTCCCACTGTCTCTCCCACTGAGAAAAAAAAATAGAGAGAAACAAATCCCTCAGTACATATCTCCATAATTTTTCAAAATAAATTCCCACATTAGCCATATTTGAAAATATGTCTCTTTCTGCATTTAAGGTAATCACTTCTCTGTCAGCAAGATTTTTATTTTCTTTCTGTTGTACTTGTGGTTTATTCTTGCATTGATCAGAATTCTTAAATCTTTCAGAATTGTTTTGCTCTATAATGGCACCATTGTATAAACTGTTCACCTAGTTATGCTCACTTTGCTATGCTTCTGTTTATACAGATCTTCCCAGTTTCCCTTGAAATTACCCATTTTATCATTTCTTATGGCACAATAGTACTCCATTACATCCGTATAACACAATTTGTTTTGTCATTCTCCAGTAGGAAGACACCCCCTTAATTTCCAACTTTTCACTACAAAAAGAGCTGCTATAAATATTTCAGGACATAGAATTTTTTTTTTCTCTTTCTTTGGGGAGCATAAGCCCAGGGGCCGTATAGTAGGGTCTAAGGGTGTACATGGTTAATTTTCTGGGTATGGTTCCAAATTGTTTTCCAACTCTTTCTTTTTTTGTGTGTGCCATCCTTTTGTAACCCGTGGGTATTCTTTGCCCTTTTCCATTGTTGGGCATATGCCTACCCTAAGCCCCAGATCCTCCAAAGTTATAGCAGCACATTTAAAAAATTTCTTTTTCTTTCTTTCTTTCTTTCTTTTTAAATTTAAATACACTCTCCTGTCCAGTTCACAGGCTTGCTGGGTGATGTCTTGTCGCATCTGAACCCAGGCCGTCTGGCTGTCCCAGGGTCCAGTGGAATATACCAAGTCCCACTGCCTCTTGAGCAGGATAGAGCCCTGGTCTGGCACTTCACTGTTGGGGTTGTGGGTACTGGCTCCTGCCCCTTTTTGGCCTTTTTCTTCTGTGTCATCTGGTCCCTGTTCTTCCATTTCACAGAGACCACATCCACCCACTTTGAGATGCCCAATTACCTTTCATTGGTGAGTTCAGGTATTGGTGGGGAAGCGCTCCAGTGGTAAGATCTGGCATTTCTGCATTGGCCTGCACTCTGCGGCACACCCTCTGGGCTTTTGTCTACTGAAACTACTAGAGTAGCTGCCCTTCACCCTGCTTTGGCCATAACCAGCTCTGCCTCCTCACCTTGGGTTTCAGCCTCCTGGAGAATGTAGCCCTGCTTCTGCTCACATACATTTCCTCCTTTAAGGACTTCACCATCCAGGAGAATGCCTTCATCCTACTCATCACAGCAGCTCTGGGTCACATGCTGCTAACCTGTATCTTGTGGTGTCTGACAAAGAAACATATAGTAAGTTTGAAAGAATGTAAGTCCTACAGCTGGAAACAAAGACCTTTTGTTGTCAACTTTGTCTCTTTATGGCCTTAGTTGTCTACTTTCAACACAACATGTACCATGAGTCAGCACTGTCCTTGAGTACACCGTGGTTCTGACTGACACGGCCTTCCACACGACTGTCTGTTGGGACTTCAGGAACAAAGAAATGCTTATCACCTCTCGACAGAAGATAAAAGATTCTGAGCCTGCCTGGACCATGTTGGACAAGGCCCAGCCTGATTAGAAGGGGACAGAGGGGACAGAGAACGCACTACCTGCCCTATGTCCAAGATTCACTCACCCCAGAAACTGATGGAGAAAATATAGAACTCTAGTCTCCCCAAACCCAAAATAAACAAAACTTAAATGCAAAACAAGAAAAGAAAAAGAAAAAAAACATTGCCATGTACATAGCAGTACATAAGAGAAGATTCAACATAAAACAATAAATTTCCATTTCAAGAAAACCTATATAATAATTACTACCCATAGTTTTCAAAGAACTACCCAGATTCTCTTTGCTTCCTTGTAGGTTTTCTTTTGTTCTTTACTGTGTACTTTTCATTTTTCCCCACCGTATCTTTTCAACAAAATTAATTTTATTTAATAAGAAATTTAACAAGGAGAGCAAAGTGAACAGAACCAGGGGAACAATTTATACAATGACCATAATAATGCAAACAAAAACAATATAGAAAGACTTAAGAATTCTGAGCAATGCACTGACCAATGGCAGCTTCAAAGGATTGATAAAGCATGTATCTACTTATGTTAGTGAGAGTAAATATGGGAAATCCATAAGGAATACATTGCCAGTCAATATTTTGACTTGCTATGTTTGTACTGCTTTGTAACAATCAAAGGTCCCATGAACCATTGGGAATTGACATCATTTTTTTTAAAGAGCATCAATAACCTTTCTTTTAAAAAGAAAGAATCATCTATAAACTCCTATACAAAAACCTAACCCTATTTAATAGCTATTTACATTAAAATTAATTAGCTTCAATGTATAAAGCACCATAGAATCTTTTCAATCCCTTTTTCTAAGTCTCCATCAATATCGTTTGTACATTCATTCTTATTTACTTTTTCCTCATATGATTACAATTATTGTTTTTCTTTTAGTCCTGCTTTTCAAGTTTACCATTATTCATAAAGATCTTTTCAGATGTTCTTGTATTCCTTATCCTTTCTGGTCTTAATTGTATAATAGTATCCTATTACTTGAATTACCATAATCTTTTAATCATTCCCATACTGTCAGGCCCTTAGGTTGTTTGCAATTTTTTGGCAATTACATACTATGTTGCTATGAAAATTTATGAGTGGTTAGCTCTTCTTTTTTTGTGGTATTCGTCACAGTAACATTGTTCACATATGTTCCTAACAATGGAATAATTGGGTCAAAGGGTATGACTATTTCTGTAACTTTTACTATATATTGACATCTAATAAATCTTAATATTGTATTCTACTTCCTAGTGTGCATGTAAATCTCTGGAACCAATTTTGGCAGCTTTCTGAACTTTGGATTCTCTCCTTAGCCATTGGCTGATTTAATTGTAGGTTACCCAAACTGCAGGACTGATAAAGGTTCTGCCAAAGTTTGGCCATTGGAAAGCTGAATTGAGAAAATTGCTTTCCTATGGGTTATTTCTTCGTGGGATGACTGTATAAAAGAGAAAAATACCTTATCACACTCATTTATCATCACAGTCTAAATACTAATCTGCAGCCCATGGAATAAATGTTGAGCGAATTTCATTTTTATCTGTAACCAGGGAACCTCATTGTTATCTAATGATTTGTTTACCTCCACCCTTGAGATGAATATTTTAGACAGGTAATCATTGTTCAGTTTAAGCTTACCCTAACCCCCTGGGGCTGTCCCCAGTTGTCCTGATCTATATCTTGCCATTGGACCCAGATGGCTCCAGAGGAGAAAGTGAGGCTGGTGACTTTGCACAGCCCTGCCTCCCTTCAATCCAGTTGACTTGCAAGTCACAGTATTATCAACCTGATGTCATGGTCTTCTTTGAGAATGAAGGATAAATCACAACAACCCTAATCCTCAAGATCACTCTCCCTGAGTCTGGGTATATGTATAATTGTTATTATGTGTTATTATGTTGGATAGGATAGGGATATGGAATGGACCTATAATTTAACTGATATAGGGAATTCTCATGTGAAGAAACTCACCTTTCTAATGCAGGTTGGCACCTTTTTGGGGACCTATAGTCTTAAGTGTTGTATATAGGACTAAGAGCTTAAATGATTTGCCTGGGGTCACCCACAGCCAGTATGTATCAGAGGTGAGACTTGAGTCTATGTGTCTTTGGTTTAGAGGTCAGCTCTCTGGCCACTGTGCAATACTTCCTTCTAAAAAGTCAGAAATATATGTCATAAATTAATAACAATAGCTGAATTTAAACAGCCCCTCAAGCCTGTAAAATACCTTATGTATATTATGTCATTTAATTATCATGACAACCTTGTAAGGTTTTCATAATTATTATTATGTCAATTTTATAGATAAGAAAACTGAGACTCAGAGAAGTTAGATTACTTGCTATGGGTCACATAGCTAATTCGTAATTATCAAAGGCTGGATTTGTTTCCATTTACAGATGAAGACCAGAGAGAAATATGGTCAAAGTCACACAGCAAGCTACTGGTAGAGCCATATTTGGAACCCAGGTCAATGATCTTCAACCAAAATTGGGATTAACACAAAACCCTACTTAATTTAAGCCTGTCATTCTTCCATGATTCTATGGTTTACAAAGACTATAATTGGGTTGCTTTATTCTAAGCCTATAATGTTTCTTCCCACAATGACTCATTTTATTTTTCTGAGCTTCTTAATCTCCCTCACCCAGTGGCATGGCACTGTATGTATGATAGGTTTGGGGGGAAGAGAATAAGAATGACTCCTCTAATTTTTCCTTCTGTCCCCTTTCCCTCCTTCATACTTGCTGCTTCTTCCTTTCTCCTAATGTGTTTGTGTCACTTTCCCCTTTTACCAAGGAGGATAGGATAGGTGGGACCTAAGGTGTGCTATCCCAGAGTATGCAATAAAGGGCATTAAAAAAGTTACTTAAAAAAAAAAGATAACTGCGTGTGTTTTTAATGCCAGAAAAATCCCCTCTCCAGGGTCATTTTGGATGTCATGGTGAAGATTCAAATCATCCAGTATGCAGTAATACAGCACAAATAACAATAAATTTAGTTGGGCACAGTTGTCACATTTGCCTGGATCCACAAATGTCTTTTCCCCAGCTGTGTCAGAGGCCCACCATAAAAGCAAAGGGAAAGAAAGTAGTGGGCCTTCAAAGTGGTTTGGTCAAGGTGTCACAGAGTCAAAATTTAAGACAGGCCTTAAGGATCTAAATCCAACAACAATCCAGGAGAACTCTAATAGGGTTTTCAGGTTCTTTTCCAAAGTATATATAATCCCTGTACTGAATCACCCAGTCAGGGAATGTAAGATTAAGTTGGGGTCCTTGGAAGGCACAGAAAACTATTCTTCCTCATTCCATTTTGACCTTTTCTGTGATCCTTTGATGGCACAGTTTCTCTGACTAACACAGAGGACCTTTATGCATGAAGAGGGAAGAAGTGTTTAGCACAGAAAAGTGAAGAGGAATGATGCTTGGCAGTAGCAGTATGTACTAAGAAAGATGCTGGTCTCAGCGCCAGAAGAGCTGGGCCTAATCCCTGCTAATAACTAGTCAAGGAGTCCCTGTTTCCTCACATTTAAATCTCACCTTCTCAGAACTGGAAAATGTCAATGAAAATACCTATCCTTTCTACTTCAAGGGATGTATCAAGGACCGAATACAATAAAGAACCTACAAGGGCCTTGAAAGTCATAATGTAGTTTAGAAGTATAAGGGAAATAATAAGTAAATTGGGCTAAATCTTTATTTGTCACAGAATATGTCAAAGTAGAATTTTTTGAGAGGCAGGATTTTCTAGTAGCTAGGGGACAGCCTCAAAGTCAGCAAATGGAACTCTGAGTTCCTGGCCGATAATGGCAGCTAGATGGAGATACAGTGCTGGGCCTGGAGTCAAGAAGACTTGAATTCAAATTCAGTCTTAGACACTAGCTGTGTGACCCTGGGCAAGTCATTTAACTTTTGTTTGCCTTAATCTACTGGGGAAGGAAATGGCAAACCATTGTAGTATCTTTTCCAAGAAAACCCTATGAGCTCTATGGTCTAAAGGGTCATGAGTTGGACAAGACTGAATGACTAAATAACAGCAAAGGCATGGAGAAGAAAGGCCATGCTATGTGGCTTGTCCATGGTCATACATCTGAAAAGCAGATGCACCAGGATCTAAGCCTAGGTCATCTGACTCCAAGACTGGTGTTCTTTCTACCTTCCATGCTACGTTCATGAGTGCTTACTGTGTGCCAGTCACTATATTCTGAGCTGGGACTACAAAGACAAAAAGTAATTGCCCCTGCCCTCAGGGAGCTTGCATTCTATACAGATAAACGGATGCAAAATATGTACAAGGAAAATACCAAAGAATGTTTAGGAGAAGAAGGAAAGCATGAGCAGCTTAGAAGATTAGGACTGGCCCCATGTACATGGAGGTACCTGAGATGCAGGAACTGGATTGTTGGCTGCCTCTTCAGGTAACATTCAACACGAAGGGCTGCTCTTCTGAGCATGCCAGGAGGTATGATTAGAAAGAGCTGAATGGTCTCCTGCTTCAACATGTCCATCCTGCGTCCTGTTATTGCACCCTATTATCTCTATTCATTTGAGTGAAGACATTTCAGTGTTCAAAGAATGCCATGTCCAAATGATTCCTCAGAAGGGTCGCTCTTTAAGCTGGGAGACAAGAAAGGAATGGGACACAGGTTTAGAGGTTGTAAGGAAATGACCTAGGAAAAGTAAGGAAATGTAAGGAAATGACCTAGGAAACCTGCCAGTAGGGCTTACATAAAATAAAGAGACCATTACAATAGATGGTGTAGAGCTTCTTCTGAGACAAACCAACTTTTTGGGGAGACTGGAGGACAAGAGGGTGAGGTATAGATGTTTCACTGACATAGGGAACGTCCAGTAAGGGAACTCCCTTTATCAATGCCAGTTGGTTACTTTTCTACAACTTTTAGTCTTAGAGTTGCCTAGGATGCTGAGAGGTTAAGTTTGCCCAGAGTTGTATTGCCATTATGTGTCAGAAGTGGGACTTGGCCACAGGTTTTCCTGATTCCAAGGCCAGGTCTCTATCTCCCATGCCAGAGGTTTTAGTTTTCCTGGTTATACCAATTAAATATCACTTATCCTGAGATGGAATAATACTAATTATAACAATAGTTTTCATGAACGCTAGGTTCTTTGAATCTAATAAACGATCCTGTGAGATAGAGAGTACAAATATTATTACACCCATTTTATAAATGAGGTTCAGAGAAATCCTGATTTGCCCAAGGTCACATGGCTGGTAGGTGTTGGAATCCAACCTAAGGCTTCTCTCTGGTTGTTCAAGGTCCTTCCCATTACACCACACTGACTTTCCCAAGAGGGTTGTGTGTAAACCCAGAAGAGAAGTGGTGTGGATAAGAAGGTTGACTTTCTTCTGAAAAAAAAAGTGTGAAAATTGTGAGAGGAAGTGATAAGATTTTCAAAAAAAGGTAAAAGAAATTCTGAGTGAGAATCATTTATACCATGGAAAAGAAATAAAGGAAGTGGTTATTCATTTGCTAAGGAGAGTTAAGGAAATACCAAAACAGGACCACAGCTCTATTTGCTGGGATTCTATTAAGCACCTACTCTGTAATAGACATATGCTAGGGTCTGGAAATGCAAAGATAAAAACTAAATAAAACCTTCCCTCCAGGAACTCACATCCTATCATCAGAGACATGGCATATGTAAATAAATATATGCTACATACATAATAAATGTAAGGTCAATTTTGGTGGAGGGGCAGGAAGAGAGGGCGCTTGCTGCTTGCGGGATAAGGAAAGGCCTCAGTTGAACATACGTAAGCTGAGTCTTAAAGGAAACAAGAATTCTGAGAGGCAGAGGTGAGGTGGGAGTGCATTCCAGGCGGGAAGGCCTTGGGTGTACGAAGGCCTGGAGGTGGGAGGTGGAGGATCCTGTAAGAGGAACAGGGAGAGGGCCTGTTTGGTTAGATTAGAGAGAGCTGGGAAGGGATTAATGTTTAACAAGGTTGGGAAGGCAGGTTGGAGCCAGATTGTGAGGGTCTTATAAATGAACATCAGACAGATGGAAGGCCAGGGCTATTTCAGTGAAGGGGTTAGTTAAGATCCCCTAGCTTTGTCCCTTTCCCTTTTGATCATTGTTTCAATCCCCTATGTTTCCTTTTAGGTTGCTGTTGTTTGGTTGATTTTGGTCTAGACCTGGGGTTTCAACATTCTGCTCACTTTCCATGTGACATCTTTAAGCATGTTATTGTCCATATTAACAAGTAGCTCCTAGAAATGAAGAACAACACAACAAACGTGGCTTGGACAAAGCAGACTTAGGAGCCCTAACTAGGAATTCTAGTCTGGGGCAAATGTGGTTGGGTTGGCACAGAGGCGGGGTGCAAGGTGGTATTTCAGAGTCTTATTGGCCAGTTCAACCTAAGGGGGTCAGTCTGTTCTCCCTTGGAGTCCAACTCATGTCCCCATCATTGTTGGAGAGGGAAGGTAGGTGATGACAACAGGACCCTGTAGGTGACATGCTGGGGCAGTTGGGCAACACAGCGGTGAAAACACAAGGTGAGGTGGGCAGATAGCATTGGTTCTGAAGAAAAAGCACCAGTATGCCTGCCCTTCCTTTTCAACCTTCCCTACAAATGGCAGCTCCCTGTGATAGAGGCCTCATCTCCCCAAGGTTCTGACAAGTATTGACAAGCATTCCCCTCCTTCCTTCTGGAAATTAGGTCTCCTTTTTTTTTTTTTTTTTTGCTTTTTGGAGGGCAGTTGGGGTTAAGGGACTTGCCCAAAGTCACACGGCTAGTTTAGTGTGTCAAATATCTGAGGCCGGATTTGAACTCAGGTCCTCCTGACTCCAGGGCCGGTGCTCTACTCACTGCACCACCTAGCTGTCCCGGAAACTAGGTCTCTTAATGAAGTGTAGAATCTTCCAAGCTTGTTCAAGGTGCCATGTTGGGTTCCTGCTTAATCTGAATTTATAATCTGCTAAAGCTCCCAAGTCTTTTTCACTCAAGTAGTTTTTGCACCAACCCCATTCTGTACACCCCTATCCTGGTCCTGCATTGGTAGCTCTGGCTAGGGTTGCAAAGAAAGACTGCTCAAAGCTAACATTTCCATTGATTTTCTTCTCAAAATGATATCCTAAATTTAAATAATTATAATAATAGTTATACAGTACTTACTATGAGCCATGCACTGTTCTAAGAAAATATAAAGAAAGGAGTTCTGCTACATTTTTTATGGCATCAATCTATAAAGCACCTACTGTGTGTTGGGTATATCCTGGGGTCTGGGGATATAAAAATGAAATAACACCTATGTGTATAATACATATATATATATATACATATGTATTATACATATTCAGAATAAATAAAATATTATCTCATTTGCTCTTTACAGTGACCTTGGCAAGAGGATGGAAAAACTAGGCAAACATGGGTTAAGTGACTTGTCCAGGGTCACACAGCTAGTGTCCACCTTTGTATTGAAAGCTCAGCTCTTTACCCACTATGACACCTAGCTGCCCACTTAGAGTTGCAAGGTACCTTCGGAACCAACTATTCCACATATTACAGAGGAAGAAAGTAGGCCCAGAATAGAGGACTGAGCTGCCATAGGTCACCCAGCTAGTAAGTGGCAGAAGTGGGGTTCAGACCTCAGGCTCTTGGACCAGGTTCAAATGCACCACCCTGAGTAGCAGAGAGAGGAAACAGGTGCCCTTGGGAAAGTGGAGGAATTAGCCTGCTAGATTATCCATAAGAGCGTTTTCCATACATCGTACAGCATTTTGAGATGATGGTGACAGATGAAAATATCCTTTGAATCCAAGATAAGGTAACTCCTCATTTCTCTCAAAGGGACAATGATGTGATTCCATGGTAACCTGAGTGGAGTTTTCCACATCAATGAAATGTGAAAATTCATAAGTTTGGGGTATTTTTTCCTTTTGTTTTGTAAAGCTGCCAAACCACTTATTGTTTTCCTGGTTAAATGGGCATTTTTTTTCCACTTAGGATTCCTACAATAGAAACAGTCTTTGGGGTTTTTTCCTCTTTTTTTTTTTTAGAAGAAGCCCACCCCCTTCTCATAATCTTTGGTACTGATCTGCTTTGGATTTCGCTTGGTCTGATTTGCTGCCTCCAATAATTTAATCTGGAGATGTATGTCACCAGATGAAGATTTTGAAGGCTGGGGTCCCTTGGAGGAAGGCAACCTCATTCTTTTGGGGTTGGGGCCTGCTGCTGTCAGGCATTAACTTCTTAATAATGCAGCTTTTCAACCCAGAGCCTGTTGGCACAATTATGCACTTGAAACTGGTGGCTTGGCATTCTTCATTTGCACAAAAACAAGTCCCCTTGAATGCTGGGTTGTGGCTATTTTTATTTCAGTTCAGTTCTTTCACTTTTTAGCTCAGGGCAGAAGTCTGTCACATACATTTTGGCCCATGTCTGAATCTGTTACTTTTTCCTTCAAAGACCTGAAAAAAGGCACCATTCCCCAGACCCTCCGAAACCCCTCTCCCCATCCCCACCCCAGCCAC
>JAQQSW010022540.1:0-10439 GCA_028646575.1 Pseudocheirus occidentalis
GATTCTGAAAACCAGATAAGAGAAGTGGAAGAAAAATTGGGAAGAGAAATGAGAATGAGGCAAGAAAATCATGAAAAGAGAGTCAAAACCTAACTGAAGAAAATAACACCTTAAAAAAATAGAATCAAATAGGCTCAAAAAGCCAATGAGGAGAAGAATTCCTTAAAAAGCCAAATTTGGCAGATGGAAAAACAATCTGAAAGGCTCACTGAAGAGAATAATTCCTTCAGAATTAGAGTGCAGCAAATGGAAGCTAATGAGTTTATGAGAAATCAAGATACTCTTAAACAGATCCAAACAAATGAAAAAAAATAGAAGGCAATGTAAAATATCTCCTTGAAAAAACCACTGACTTGGAAAATAGATCCAGGAGAGACAATTTAAAAATTACTGGACTACCTAAAAGCCATGATCATAAAAAGAACCTAGAAAGCATCCTTCAAGAAATTCTCAAGGAAAATTGCCCCGATATTTTAGAATCAGAGTGCAAAATAGAATTTGAAAGAATTCACCAATCCCCTCTTGAAAAAGATCCCAAAAAGAAAACTCCTAGGAATGGTATAACCAGATTCTGGAGTTCCCAGAACAAGGACACAATATTATAAGCTGCCAAGAAGAAACAATTTGAATACTGTGGAAACACAATCAGGATAATCCAGGATCTAGCAGCTTCTACATTAAGGGATTAAAGAGTCTAGGATATGATATTCTGGAGATCAAGAGAGCTAGAATTAAAACCAAGAATTACCTTCTCAGCAAAACTGAGTATAATGTTCCACGGGAAAATGTGGTCATTTAATGAGATGGAGGACTTTCAAGCAATCTTAATGAAAAAACCAGAAATGAATAGAAAATTTGACATTCAAATACAAGAAGAATGATTATACATGAATATATGTATATATGTATATATAATTGTTATTGTTTACATGCAAGGGGGTAATAAGATACACAAGCACTGGGATTGGGAGATTTCTCTACAGGAAAGTCAGACGGGTTATGGCGGAGGATATAGGAGAGAGCAGATTGGGGGAGGAGATATACACTGGGATCACTGTTTTGGGGTGTGTGGCAGGGGGAAGATGGGGAGAAAATTTGTAACTCAAAATCTGGTGGAAATGAATGATTTAAACTAAAACTAAACAAAAGTTAATAAAAATAAAATTTTTAAAGAAAAAAAAGAAAACTATTGTGAGGGCCAAGAATTATGGAAAGGCTCAGTCATTGCTACAGTAATCCAGTCTTGTTATTTATATTTGATAATATGAAAGATAATGCCACATTAAAATCTGCAATCTTACAGGAATGGCAGTTAAGAAAGTAATGTAAGAATGGTCACATATAAGCCTTAGACAAGTATGTAAGAAGTATCTGTGTAAAACATGAGGGAAGAGTAATGAATTTTAAAATAGGAATTATTTCTGAGATTTCTCTTTCATTCACAGTTTAATGAGAAAGATCTATTATAAAACACAGGAAATGAGATGCTGGGAGACCAAAGGACATTCTAGTATCCCCTCATGGTGTAAAATAGTAGAGCCCTCTCCTGAATGTGGCCTGTCCCCAGAGAGTTCAGTTCACATTCTCCTTTGAGTTCCAAGAAAATATTATTTAAACAATATGGGAAATAACCCACACTGGAAAACCAGCTTCCAATCAATTACCCTGATATATATCTGAATGCCTTTATAAGGTCTTTCTCATTTGTTTCTCTGTTCCCTTTTCCCTAACCTTTCTAATAAAAATGTAATAGTACAAGGACCATATAATAGATTTATTCATATTTTATGTAACTCTTTCTGAAAACTTTTTGATTTTCTAAATTAATTCCTCAGAATCCATAGAAAATAGAATAGATTAAAATGAATCTGTTCCTAAAAACATGAATTGCTCATTGCCCAAAAAGTTGAAAACAAGTTACCTTCTATTTCTTTAGAGAAAAAAGTGTTTTTGGAACTCTACCTAGAATTTGGTAGAATGTGTCTCAGAATTTCAATGAGGAAAATTTAATAGGATCTCCAATCCAGGATAGCATTTGGGTAGATAGCAACAAAATGGACTGTGATGGAGATAAGAGGGAGAGTTTTTTTAATCTGACAATTAAAAGTCTATATATATGAGTGATCCCTATAAGGAAGATGAGATAGAATTGAGTTATGTGAAACTAAAAAGCAATGCCTGCTCCAACAGAGGAGTACTGTATTTCATCTCAGTTTTAAAGCATTTTGCACAGGATATTCAGGATTCAACTTTTGGCTGAAATCATCAAAAGCTGACCAAAAGTGAGTAATATTTGTCAATAAAGATTGTTATTATATCTTTTTTTTTGCTTTCTCCTTATCTTTTAAATATTTTTGCTATAATTTTCTAATACATATGTATATGTATATATATGTGTATGTGTGTATACATATATATTTATATACATACATACATATATAGAGATATGTAATGGGTTTTTTTTCACCTAGTCTTTTCCAAACTTACATATGAAGTACAATGTGAGAACCAACTGTAAGCCCTGAGCCGTCATTTTGATTCTCTAGCTTAACATTTTGCTCTTTGAGAGGATATGTGGTTAGTACTGATGTGGTCCAGCACTGTGTCCTCAGATATGATATCTCAAAAAGATAACTTTCAAGCAAGTGGGTCATTAGGAAAGATGGTGTTCTAGATCCTTTCTTAAGAGACTCTATCTGTAAAAGTTGAGGATGGGAAGGTCCTATGTGGAAGTTAATATTGCTGATCTTGGGAAGAGGAAGATGATATTTCTCTAGATTTGTGTTAAGTACCTTTCTAGATTTTTTTAAGAAAACATTTTAAAGCAACTAAATTTAAGTCATGCCTATAAAAGTTAATCCGTGTCTCCTAGGGAAGGGACTTTTCATCAGTCACGGAGCAGTCAGAAAATTAATTTTAGCTCTGAATAATATTTGGATTTTTCATTGACTAAAATCCAGGAATAAGTTGCAGTTTTATATAATCTGAGAAAAAGAGAAATACTGTTCTGAAGAAGTAGTAAATGACAGAGGATAAGAACCGAGGTTCCTGTGTCCATCTTTACTTTCTGTCATCGTTAAGTAGCTAATAATCTTCACATAAGAAGTTTTTGAGCACCCTGGTGAAATAGAAAGTCAGGAATGATTTAAGATTTGATCAACTGTTAATTTGGGTACCTGTCAATGAAAATTCTACATTTCAAGCATCAATACCATCAGTCTTGAAGTTAAAGGTTTTAAAAACCTGGTTGGTATTGCTGCTGTTCACAGTTAGAATATCATTGGAAGTAAGCTAGCAAGTTTTATTTTGTAATATTAGTGATTAATACAAGGACCAATACTTTTAGACAGCCATTCCTTTCACATAGGTGAAGAGTAGGTTTCAGACAACATGTACAGACTTTATTCAAGTGTTATATTTAACTCAGCTTCCGCTTTGACCTAATTATACATTAAGAAACATGCAGAGACAAAACATTGTTAATGCTCCATATTAAATGAAGGGTGTAAGGTTGAAAAGAAGTTATATGTGCTTATAAAAAATTAAAAATTGTAGGTTTTGTAGCATTTTTTCCAGTTTATTTGAGAAAATGGAGGACATTTTTATGCACCAACTTTAAATGTTAAATGAATAGTCTGCTCAGTCTTCAAGAATTGTTTCTCAATTCACTGTCATAATCTTTATGATTTGTGTATGTTTTTTTCTGTAACCTGGCAAAATGAAATGCAAGATTATTGTTTACCATATGTTTACAGATATAAAAAATAATAGCTTCTTAATACATTTTACAAAGGAAAAATTTTAGTAATAAAAATAAATAATAACAGGTTATGAATAAAAGATTCACTTAAAATGTGTCCATAAATTCAGTGAAAAGTTCCATCTTTGAGACCTAGCCTCTTCTAATCATGAGCTTTGTGATCCTTACTATTTCATTTACCTCTATGAGCCTCAGTTTCCTCACTTGTAAAATAAGTTTCATAAAATTTGGGCTATCCAATTCAAGTTGTTATGGAAAAGACTTTGAACCTTAAGTTGACATACTGTAAAAAAAGTATCTTGAAAGATTTGACAAATTGGAATTCTGGGACCAGACATTATAAAATATTAAAATTAATAGAGATTAAGTTAAATTCTTGTACTTGAGAAGGGTATAGGCATTTATTAAGTGCTTAGTATGTATTAAAAAAGATGATAAGCACTTTATAATAATCAGCTTTAGAAATTCAACATGGAGAAGGTGTGATAAGCCAAGAGTTTTCTTAAAATAATGGGTTTGTGTTGGGCATGGAATAGAAAACCACAAACTCAATTTGTGAGTTTGTGTTATGGTAGCCAATAAAAGGTCATATGATTTTAGGTTTTATTAAGAGTGGCATATAATCTAAAGACAATGGAAATGGTAAAAGTATTATACTCTGTGAAATTTAGACCATATTTGGATGATTCTGTTTAGTTCTGGGTGCAACACTTAAGAAACACCAACTGGTGACTAAGTTATATGCCCAGAGGAGTGAGACCATGATGGTGAAAGGCTTTAAGATCATGCAATATGAAGACTGGCTAAAGGAAAGAGGTACATTTAGTCTCATTAGTATTAGACTTAGAGGGGTAAAAGACAGTTATCTCCAAATGTTAAGGAACTGTGATGTGGGCAACCAGGTGGCATAGTAGATAGAACTCCAGGCATGGTGTCTTCTTTCAAATCCAGCCTCAGATGCTAGCTGTGCGTCCCTGGGAAAGTCACTTAACCCTGTTTGCCTCAGTTTCCTCATATGTAAAATGAGATAAAGAAGAACATATCAAACCAGTTCAGGATCTTTGCAAAGCAAACCCAAAATGGAATCACAAAGAGTAAGAAAAGACTAAAGAATATGAAAGAGAAATTGTTCACTTGTTCTGCTAGGTATATGTCTGGAAAAAAGGGCTAACAATTTGGTAACAAGGATAAAAAATCCAGAAAGGCAGACTTTTCATATAAGGAAGAACTTTCTAAAAATTAAGAACTGTTCAGCATTGGAATTGAGTTATTTCATACGTACTAGGTTCTTATTCACTATAATGATAAAAATATATTGAATGTTTACTTGCCTATTATGTTACAGAATGGATTGTTGCTATGACAGGTATTTTTAATTTTTAAAATTTTAATACCTGACTCTGTTGTGGGTAAATCTTTCATCTCCACTTGTCCTCATACTACTTTCTTATTTTCACCAGCAGGTCTTGTGGCTGGGAGGATGAAACAAAAATGAAAAACCACTCAGTGATCACAGAGTTCATCCTCCTGGGACTTTCAGATGATCCCAAACTTCAGGTTGTGATTTTTCTCTTTCTGTTTATCACCTATATCTTGAGTATTACTGGGAACCTGACCATCATCACCCTTACCCTGGTGGATCCCCACCTACAGACACCCATGTATTTTTTCCTCCGGAATTTTGCCTTCCTAGAAGTCTCTTTCACTACCGTTTGCATTCCTCGATTCTTAAGCACCATTATTACTGGAAACAAAACAATTTCCTTTAATAACTGTGCAGCTCAGTTATTCTTTTTCATTTTTATGGGGGTAACTGAATTTTTCCTACTTACAGCCATGTCCTATGATCGCTATGTTGCCATCTGCAAGCCCCTGCACTACACAACCATCATGAGCAATAAAGTCTGCATTTTGCTTGTCCTCTGTGCTTGGCTGGGAGGATTCTTGACCATTTTCCCACCACTCATGCTTCTTCTGCAGCTCGATTATTGTGGGTCCAATATCATTGACCATTTTTCTTGTGATTTTTTCCCTCTCTTACAGCTCTCTTGCTCAGACACACAATTCTTAGAAGTACTTGGTTTTTATTTTGCTTTGGTGACTCTGTTATTTACACTGGCATTAGTAATTCTGTCCTATGTATATATCATTCAGACTATTTTGAGGATCCCTTCTGCTAGCCAGAGGAAAAAAGCCTTTTCCACTTGCTCCTCTCACATGATTGTCATTTCTATCTCCTATGGCAGCTGCATCTTTATGTATGTGAACCCCTCAGCAAAAGAAAAAGCATCATTGACCAAAGGAGTAGCTATTCTCAATACTTCAGTTGCTCCCATGCTGAACCCTTTCATTTACACCCTAAGGAACCAACAAGTAAAACAAGCCTTCAAGGATGTTGTTCAAAAGGTAGTGCTATTCTCAAGAAGGTGAAATGCTGTACTGTCATCAGTAAGAGACAGTCTGAAGTTTAGAAATGTTTAATAGTAGGCCAGGTTTGGATCACCTCTTGCAAATAACTACTTCTCCTCCTTATAGCCGATTTCATATGTTCCATCTTCCTCACTTTTCCATTAATACATCTTTTCACATTCTGTATTACGGGGCTAAAACCTGCTCATGGCAACAATGGAAAGAAAGGCTCCTACTTGAAACTTTTTTTTCAAAATTTATTCCATCCATTTTATGTGGGTTGAAGTGAATTCAGGATTTGTATTTTGTCCACAAATGAAAATCCTGTTCTTCGATTGAAGATTCTATATGGTGTTTAATGTACCATATAATGTAATGTACAGGTTCAAATGTTCATTGCTGATTACCTAATTGAAAATTTGAAAAAAGAAATGCTTTCATGTTCTTGTGGAAGAGTAATAATAACAATAAATATAGCATTATTTATATAACAGTTTGAAATTTAGAAAGCATTTTATTTACATTAACTTATTATTTCTCACCACCACCCCTGAAGGGAGGTACTACTATTATCTTCATTTGACAGATGGGGGTCACTGAGTCTGTCAAAGGTTAAGTGACTTGCCCAAAGTCACACACCTAATCAGTGTATTAGTCAGGATTCAAACTCAAGTCTTCCTGACTTCAAGTCCTGTGCTCTATCCATTGCCTCTCCTAACTTTCTATATGTCTTGACTTTAGAAACATTATAACATGAATCATTTGAGGACAGGGCCTGAAACTCCCTCCACCAACCCCCTTCAGTATTTGGCATGGTGACTTACTGCCTTACCAGTTTTTATGCAATTAATAAATATTACTAAAGACAATTCCAAGTAATTAATAGTAAATATATCCTATATATCCATTTCCTCCTCTCCAAATAATCAACATTTATCCCATTTCAGATTCTTATCATCTCTCACTTGATCTACTGTAAAAACTTCTTAATTGGACTTCCTGCCTCCAGTCTCTCACTTCTCCAATTCATCTTCCATAAAGCTTCCAAACTAATATCCTTAAAACACACATCAGACAATGTGACTTAACAAAATTCAATGGCTTTCTGTTGCCTCTAAGATAAAACATAAATTTCTGATTTAACATTCACTTATAGCATCTTCTCACTTTTATTTCATATTATTATCCATTCTGCTAAGTATTCTCTTATACAACATTCCATCCCTTGCCTTAATGCTTTTGCACAAATATTCTGTTTCTTGAATCTACTCCCCCTCCATACTTTTGCTTTATAGAATTTCTAGCTTTCCTTATATAATAGCTTGAACACAACCTGTACTTGACCTCTCCTCATCTCCCAGGTTATGAATCAGTCAATAATTAATCAGAAATAATTTATTAGGCATTTACCATGTAGTAGGCTAGTATTTAGGCTTCATAATGAGAACACAAGGCTCATTGGAAAAAACCGTGATATTGGAAGAGAGTGAAAGCAAAAAGAAAAGGGAAGGACAAGATAGTCTCATGAAAACAAATAAAGAAAGGGCTAGTAGGCTATGGACCATGGAGTCCTGAAGACTTGGACATGACTGAATGACTGAATAACAAGGAATGATGTTGGACTCTAGGAATATTAAAACAAAAAATAAAACTGTTTGATTTCAAGGACCTTACATTCTACCAAGGAAAGGACAGCCATTTTTATGTTTTTATATGTCCACATATGCACATGTTCATTTAATATATACATATATATATAATAAAGGTAAATAGGAGGCAATTAAGCGCAAGATATAGAGAGTGAGAGGAAATAGTTATCAAAATCAATGAAGGCTTCATGTAAAAGTTGGTGTTTTACCTGATACATCATAAAGGAAGTGAAGTATTTTATGAGGCAGCATTGAGGAGTGTTCTAGAAATGAAATATGACCAGTGCAAAGTCACAGAGATAGCTGATAGAGTATTGCATGAGAGAAACAGAGAAAATGCCAAGAGGAATTTGGTAGCATGTCTGGAAAGATGGATTGCAACCATGTTGTGGAGGACTTCGTATTACAATCCAGTGCAATGGTGAACCACTGGAGGTAATCCTCTAGAGTATGATATGATCTGATCTGTGCCAAAGAAATATTACCTTGGCAGTTCCATGAAGGAGAGATTGAAGCTGGCAGAGCCCTAAGGCAGGAATACTAATTGGGGAGCCATTGCAATAATCGAAGCAAGAAATGGTTACTCCTTCTGGAAATTACTTTGCATGTATTCACTTATTTATAAGTATTGCCCCCATTAACATGTAACCTCCTTGAGAGAAGACACTGTTTTCATCCTTATATCCTTAGTGCCTAGAACAATGTCTTATCCAAGAATGGTACTTGGTAAATATTTGCTGAATTGAATAGAACACATTTCCTTACTGATTTAAGCTTTAAAACCTCTTTTTTATGCAATTCTATAAGGAATTTTGTCCTTATATTATTCCTAGTTTCAACTAATATATAGTTTTTGATACTTGATTTATCCATCTTCTGTAAATTTCTTTGACTTTTCAATTCCAAAGGAAAATATGTGAGCAACATAGATAATTATAGATAAAACTATAAAATAAGAAGAATTAACACTTTGAACAAGGTAAAAATGGTACGAAAAAAAATCAGAGAATTTGAATACTTACAATGCTCACTAAACACCCTTCTCCCAATTCAGGTACCTGAGACTGAAAGCACAAGCAAAACTGAAAACTTCCATCTAAAGACCAAGTTTCAGTGACAATCAACCAATTTTGCCAATATACAGAAAAAAGACATTCAAATACTATGAAAACATTAAAGCCATTTATACAGTAACAATAGCACTGTAAAGATAAACAATATAGAAAAAATTTAAAATTTCTGATCAATTAAAAGAACAACCATGATCCCAGAGGAATGATGATGAACCATGCTAACTACCTGTTGACAAATTTGTTTTCAAGTATTTGAATAAAACAGCCTCATTCTTTATTTATGAAAAAAATATCAAAATTTTACTTCATTGGAATGAAATGGTCTTTGTTTTTAAAAATGTGTTCACTTTACAAACATTCATTTTTTTCTTCTCATGACTTTCCCCCACTGAAAATGAAAAACAAAACTCTTATAACTATTATCTATACTGAAGAAAATTGGCCATATCCGAAAATACATTTCAATCAGCATCTTTAATCTAACACTTCTCTGTCAGGAGGTAGACAGCTTGACTCATCATCAGTCCTCTGGAATCATGGATGGTCATTGATCAGATAGCCTAACTTTTTCAAAGTTGTTTATTTTTACAATGCTATTGTTACTGTATCAGTTTTTCTCCATATTATACTCACTTCATTTGATATTTAGTTCATACAGAGTTTCACAGGTTTCATGGAAATTGTCACTTTCATAATTTCTTATAGCATAATAGCATTTCATTATGTTTACATACCCTAATTTACTTAGTAATTGTTGTCCCTATGGGTCCTTCTCCTTTTTAATCTCTTTGGTGCATAGGTTTAGTAGTGCTATTACTGTATTAGAGGTACAATTTAGAGCAGTGGTTCTCAACCTTCCTAATGCCTGACTCTTTAATACTCACATGTGGGTATATCTGCATGTGGGCAGACCTGCTTGGAGATGGATAGAGGAGCAGTGTCTCAGTTCCTAAGACCATTTGAAAAATGTGTTTTTCAATGGTTTTAGGCGACCCCTGTGAAAGGGTCTTTCGACCCCCAAAGAGGCTGCAACCCACCAGTTGAGAACCACTGATTATAGTCTTTGAGGCATAGTTCCAAATGCTTTTCAGAATGAGTGGAGCAAGTCACAGATTCACCAACAATACATCAATATACAGGTAGAGTTATTTGTGGGTACTTTTCACATTGTGATAACACATACTCTGAAGTGTATTTTGCTTTCATAGGTAGTATGCCACCCCAGGTGAACATCAGATACATGTGTCCTTTTTTAAAAATATATCTATTTTTTATTTGTTTTCTTGTTTATATCATTCATTTTCATTACATTTTTGAAATTTTTTTTCTCCCCGTATTGCCCCTGCCCCAACCCTAAAACAGCAATCCCACAGTAAAGCCCCTCCCCTGCTCTGCTCTCTTACTTTCTGGTAGGACAGGGAGGGTCTCCCTATCCCAGTCCCTATATATCTTATTTCCTAGTTGCAGGTATTGCTGAACTTTAAATTCTAGATTCTTTTGGTTCCTCCCTTGTCACCCACCCCTGCTGGAAGGACAATCAATTCAATA
>JAQQSW010022541.1:0-10438 GCA_028646575.1 Pseudocheirus occidentalis
GAAGAGCCCGCCTGCTGCACTGCCTGTAGTGCTTTCTGTCTTGTGGAGAGTTTTGGAGCTTGAAAATCTGTTTAGCGTCCCATTTTATGAGTTTTTTAGGGTGTTTGTGTGGGAGCTGTGGTGCTTTGCTGCTTCTACGCCGCCATCTTGGCTCCGCCCCCCACCCCTCTAACTTTCTGACGTGGCAGGGTAGGTCTCCCTACCCCAGTGCCAGTCTATCTTAATTCCCAGTTGTATGTAGTAAATATTATTATTGTTATTAATATATATATACATATGCATATATAAATACATATATTTGACATTTGATTATATAACTTTAAATTCTAGATTCTTTCAGTTCTTTCCTCATCACCCACCCCCACTGGAAGGACAAGCAATTCAATGCAGGCTGTACATGTATAATTACACAGTACACAGTGGACATATTGTCAGAGGCTGATTATATGTCCCTCCTTCCTATCCGCCCCCCCCCTTGTTCTGCTCTCTACCCTATCCCTGTTCCTGTCCCTTTACTGAAGTGTGTGCTAACAGCAACCTTCCCCCTGACCCTGCCCTCCCTCCATCATACCACCTCTCATCAAGGAGATATTTCACACTGCCTTCTATTTTTTCATTTGTTTGTATCTGTTTAATAGCATTTTAATTTATCATAACGTCATTTGCTTTAGTTTGCTGCACTCTAATTCTGAAGGAATTATTCTCTTCAGAATGCTTTTAAGATTCTTTTTCAATCCGACAAGCTAGACTTTTTAAGGAATTCTTTTCCTCATCGGCTTTTTGGGCCTCTTTTGCCATTTAATGTAATTTGTTCTTTAAGGTTCTGTTTTCTTCAGTCAGATTGTTGACTCTCTTTTTATGATTTTCTAGTATCATTCTCATTTCTATTACCAATTTTTCCTCTGCTTCTCTTATTTGGTTTTCAAAGTCCTTTTTAAGTCGATCTATGGCTTGTAGGAAATCTTCATGTTCTTGGCAGCATTTGGTGTGGGAGTTCTGATTGTGTTTTCTTCTTCCCATTCCATGCTTAGATTCTTTTTGTCCCCAAAAAAGGATTCTAGAGTTTGATTGCTGTTCTTAATTTGCTTTCTTTCCTACTCATATTGGCCAGTCAATTAACTGCTTGGTTTTTTAGCTCTGTGGAACTCTGCTTCCAGGGGGGAAGCTCTGTCCCAAATTGCTGGGTTTTTCCCAGCTGCCAGAGCTATTATCAGGGTGCTGCAGCCCCCACCAGCTTTGGCTCACTGAAAGTGCACCCCAGGACCACCACCCATGACCACGATCTGGATCAAAGCCGCTCAACACAAAAGCCCTTGACCTCTGATCAATTACCTTGGCCCCCCTGCAGACTGCAGGCTGGGAGCTCTGAAGTAGCCGGGTTGGAGGCAGCTGTTGCTTGTGCTACTTCTGCTGCTTCTTTGCCGTGGGGACAGTATGGCTGGACTGCTTTTCTCCCCCAAATTTAGCTGAATTCCACTCACCTTTCTTTTGGTCTTATTTCTCCTGGCTTGGTAAATCTGGAAAATGCCACAAAAGCCACTTATCCACTCTCCTGAAGACTCCAGCTGTGGCTCCTCCTGAACACTCTGGGGCCAGGCTTTGGTTTCAGACTGGGCTGGTTTCAGCTATGATGAGCCCCACCTGCCAAGCTGCCATCAGTGAGTGATGTGTATTCTATATTTTTGTGAGTTTTGGAGCCCTATAATCTGTTTAGAGCAGTATTTTATGAGTATTTAAGGTTGCTGTGTGGGAGTTGCAAAAACCTTGCTGCTTTTCCACCACCATCTTGGCTCCACCTCCTATTCTTTATTATTCTCAAAGCTCTCTAGACTATAGGGAGTTTATCTGGTCAGATTATAAATGGTATTATTTTTTATGGAGATATTTACAGGTCCCTAATACTGAAACAAGATCTAACATCATTAAAACATACCACTCACAAATCTATTTTAGCTGTGATCCATGCATTATAGTAGAATTAAGTTGATGAGAAATAGGGAGACTTGAATTCTAGGCCCATTTCCTCAAGCCCTGTATGATCACAAATGAGTCTGCTCTCTATCTTCATTTATCTATTCTACAAAATGGGAATACAAATATCTATCTTGATTAATTCAGAATACTAATAAAAGAATGAAATAAAATATTGCATGTAAAAGTGTTTGAAAAGATGCACTGAAAGTGGATTTATTGGCCCAGAATTCAACTTTCTATTCTACCCTTTAGTGAGTATTTGACCGTGAAAGGTCACTTGACCTCTTTCATTTTAATTTTTTGCTTTATTGAAATATAGATAATTATGTCTACACCATAGAATGATCAGTATAAAATGAGATGTGGCTGGGGGAATTTTGGAAAATCCTTGGTTGATTTCATGGGCTTCCTATTCCCTGTGTTAGATTTGTTAGACTGAAATATTTCCCATGGAACTAGAAATTTATCTTTGGTCCCCTGCCACGGGACGTACATCTCCCTACGAGGACATTACTGATAATCTATGCAGATGATAACCTATGTAAACTTAAAATATCACACAAGTGTAAACTGTGATCATGTAAAACTACTATTCTAAAACACACAAGCATAGTTAGAAAACTGTTGGTTCTGGGCACAGTCCCCCCAGCAGGATGTATACTAGAAATTGTTGGGAGCATGCTCATTGGCATTTTTGTTTTACCCTTTCTCCAGCCATACTCATTAATGATGCCCTGCACCATGTTTAGGAAAATATCTTACCCCTGGAATTAGTACACAGAGCTTTTACAGTCAACTTCCTCAGACCTAATTTTGATATATGGATCAGAGAAACAAATGATGATGATGATGAAGATGATTATGATGATGATGATGAAGATAATGATAATGATGATGATGTCGGTGGTGATGATGAATTTTTACTCAACTTCCTCTGGAGTGATATAATCATTGGAGGAACACCAAAATTTCATATCTCATTTATAGTGTAGGCAAAGGGTGGTTGGACAGTGTATAGATGTTTTGCACATCTGATTCAGGTGATGTTTCTAATTAATGACAGTGATAAAAAGAAACTAGAGAGAGATATTTTAATTATGGTATTGGGCAAAGAGCTAGGAACCTTGTTTTTGAGTGAATATTTTAGGAAATACTTTTTTTAATGTGATGTCTCAAGGATCACTTTAAAGACAAAGATATTCCCCCTCAAAAATATCCTGTATTTATTTGGGAAATGTTGCTCTGATGGAAGATAAGAGAAGCACAGTATACTTCATTCAGATTTCAAAACAATTTTTCTTAAAGTCCTCAATGACCTTGTCATTTCTGGATTAATTGTAGCAATAAAAATTGTAAGGATTAGAAGGAAAAGGTGGCTATTAAATGGAGACCTGCCTTCTTAACACTCTTTAATATTAACTCCTTAATAACATTTTTAAGGAGAAGGATTGAAAATGAAGTCCTGTAGAAGTGAATTTTATAACTGACAAATGGAACATTAATGGGATGTATATTATATTAAGAGAGGGCCTCAGACACTTCCAACAGAAGGAGAAATATCCTTCAGGAAACTCGCTAACTGGGGGAATTGATGCAATCATTTTTTTTCATACACAAGATCTTATTCTTCATTTGAGACCTCAGGGAAGAGTTCATGAAAGAAGAGAAAAAAGGAAATAAATGGAGGAAAACAAAAAAAGGAAACAAATAGATATTTTCAAGTACTCTGCCTGAGGTGGTTGATTTCAAGGCATAGTAGATAGTATTTCTGCCTATTTGCAACAGATGAGCTTGCTCTCTACAAAAGTTAACTGAAAAATTTCTCATAAAGATAGTAAAAAATGAAAACAAAACCAAAATCAGAAGGGCAACAAAAGAATACTCCTTCAAGTTACTTCAATTATAAAGTAGTAAATAATCTTTGGAACTGGATTCCCTAACCTATGACAGGAAAGTAAATATCAAAATAATTGATGGGAGTCCTTTACAAGTATTCATAGGATAGACTTCAGAATCTTTCTCTTCATGCACTCCCATATTTATAGCTAGTAAGAGTGTCTTTTTTGCAATTCTTTTTAATTCAGGACTTCCAACAAATATATGTGGACTACTTAAATAATAAATGATTGAACGAGTTAGTGCTAGAGTCCAAATCAAGAGACCAGAATCCTTTTTTAAATCTGCCTTAAACTTCCACTGTGTGACGTATGGAACATACATGTAACTTACTAACTCTCACTTCCCTGCCACTCTCATTAAAATGACTGCATTGGACTATAACCTCTCTTTGATAGCTTCCAGGTATGATATTCTATGGTTTTATGTCTGCTAAACATTTAAATTCCCTAGCATGAGAAAGGATAGGTTAGTAATGAAGGGGTGGAGAGAGAGAAGAAGAGCAAGATGGCACATAGCCACACTAAAGTAAAAGTATTGACATATTTTTTTAAAAACTGAAGTTGAGGACAGAGTTTTCATATTACTTAAGAATTCTGTATTTCTAGTCATGTTATCTATTTATTTAGAAACTGTGATAATTAAATGACTCTTTCCATATATGTAAATGTGATTTATCCCTCTTCTCTTACTAAGTTTAAAAATGAAGATAAAAGTACATCCCTAAAGTGCCCCTGTAGATTGAAAGCTTCATAGAACACTTTTATGATTATGAATTTTTTTTCATTTATTTCTGCCAGGAAGAGTGCCAAATAATTATTCCAAAAATGAGTACCTGTATTTCCTAGATGAGGAAATGGATTTAGATGTTACCTGACTTATCCAAAATTCTCTAGTAAGAAGTGGCAGAGACAGGATTCAAACTAGATTTTTAGACTAAAATCCTGTTAAGTCAGATTGAGTTAAGGTCTTCAAGAATCAAACATTTTAAAGTGCTTCTCCTCAGTTTTTCATGTCTCAACATTCATAACATATATGATCATAGATCATGTGTTAAATAGAAAGTAGAGTATGAACTTGACTTGACCTTTCCTTGGTTGAAAAACAGAAAAATTCTTTCTGAAACTCACTCCCAGAATCAATATTAAAATCAAATCAATTTAATATAACTATCAAATCAAAATCAATCAACTTAAATAATTTTGAATTGAGATAAAAAAAAAACTAGTTGGACAATTAAGACTACCCATACCTGATGACTATCTTTTATAGCTTCTAAAATTAGTTTGGGGATTGTACTGCTTTGAAGGCCATTTTTACCTCTAGTGATCAGTGTCTTAGAAGATTACAGAAATGTAAGGTATTCTTTTTATAGAACATTTAATTTCCCTTTGGTAGGAAATTAGTAAACTACTTCTACAATGGAGTTCCCAATGAATAAATTCCCACTGTCTTTGTAGATTTTCACCTGTTCTGTAATTTATAATCCCAGGAAATCCCCAGGACACTGGGAAGTTAAGTGATTGCTCAGTCACATAGCCAGAAGATAAAACGTGACAAAAACATGCTAAAAAATGAACTTAAATGTTTCCAACTCCCAGGAAAGCTTTTTACCTACTGTGCTGTCTCAAAAGAAAGTGAACATTCAAAACACAAACTAGAAGTTACTGCTTGTAACTGGATGATGTAATGGGGAGACTGTTAGGCTTAATTAGATTTTAATCCTATCCCTAACAATCAATCGCTAGTTCAACATGGTCAAGTTACTTATCTAACTCACACTTTGTTTATTTTCTAAAATAAACTCTCTGGTAGCTAATTGTAAAACTAATGAATATTAAACAAACTAATACTATGTAAAATGCTTTGCAAAACCATGTAGATATATACGTATATATAAATATGCATGTGTGTAAAACTATATATTTTCCTCCATATTCAACACAAATGCATGCATATGCATATACATATACATATGTGTTACTCTTCATCAAGGAAAAGGTATGGCACACATGGCTTCCTATTATAGAAGATTATTCTGGAAATGGACTAGATCATTTTAGCAGAAATGACTGTAGATCTGAAATATATATGAACTAGATATTTAAATAAGGCTGCCAGAGAAAGGAAGTTAAATTACCCTGGAATTTCTTTTAAAATTCACTAAGTTGTAGAAAATGTGTTGGTGAGGTAGGGCTCCCCATTCTAATCAATGTGATCTATACCTTAGGAAAACTCAGTAAAAATTAAGGAAAGAAATACCAACTTAGGAACATTATATATTAATAATATTTAGCCTATCTTAACTGAAAGATGAATTAATTTATCCAATGCTTTATTTTTTTTTGTAAATGTGAAACCATACCATTAGCATAATTTAATGTATTCATTATTTGGTTTAAATATTCACCACTCAGCAATTTCACAAATGTCCTCATAGCATTTTGTTAGCAACCACATCCTTTAACTGTTTTGCCAAGGAGTTGATATCTAGATACTGATAAGCACAGTAATGTGTTGGCACAAACTAATTATCTTCCATGTGAAACTTTTTATACCTCCTCACAACATTAGTAAGACATAAAAGTATTTTTACAATTTTCCTTAAATAGCCACATGCACCTGCATGTTGGTTTAGGAAAAAAAAGAATCTAACATTGAAAAAGATGTGTCCCTTTAAAGTTTGTCTGTACAAAGTTGAATGGGGTACTATGGGGAAACTAGGGAAGGGTAGAACAACCAAGACACTCTTTGCAGCTCTACAAAGAAGACCACTTTTGTATTTTAGCTGAGGAGTCAACTTGGACCTGGAAAAAATAAATAAGAAACTCAGGAGGTGAGACTTAAGCAATGAGTCAACTAATCTGGAGAAGATCTAGGTTATAATTTGGGAATATCAGAGTATTATTAAAATGAGCACCATTCGAAGGATATGAACAGGCAGTTTTCAGAAGATGAAATTAAAGATATCTATGAGCATACGAAAAGATGTTCCAAATGACTAGTGATTAGAGAAATGCAAATCAAAACAACTCTGAGGTACCACATCTCACCAGCCAGATTGACTAAGATGATAAAACAGGAAAATGATAAATGCTGGAGAGGATGTGGAAAAAATTAGAAAAATAATGCATAGTTCATGGAGCTGTGAACTAATCCAGCCATTCTGGAGGGCAATCTGAATTATGCCCAAAGGGTTATAAATAAGTGCATACCCTTTGACCCAGCAATACCACGTCTAGGGTTATATCCCAAAGAAATCAGAGAAGTGGGAATAGGATCCGTATGTACAAAAATATTTATAGTAGCTCTTTTTGTGGTGGCAAAGAATTGGAAAACAAGGGGATGCCCATCAATTGGGGAATGGCTGAATGAGTTGTGGTATGTGAATGTAATGGAATACTACTGTGCTATGAGAAATGAGTAGCAGATGGACTTCAAAATAACCTGGAGAGATTATATAAACTGATGCTGAGAAAGAAGAGCAGAATCAGGAGAAATTTGTACACACTCACAGACACAACATATGTGTGACAACTAACTTCAATAGACCGTGCTCCTCTCAGCAATGTAAGGTTATAAGACTACTCCAAAAGACTCATGATCGAAAGAGATAGCCACATCCAGAGAAAGAGATGTGGGGTCTGAATGTATATTGAAACAAACTACTTGCTGTGTATCTTTTTCTTGCTTTATTTTGTTTCCTCTTTCCCACAGATCATTACATCAGTTATAATCCTTCTTTACAACCTGAATAATGATTAATGTGATGATATTTGTAGATCCTATATTCTAGCGCATGCTGCCATGATGGGGGGGAGGAGAGAAAAGGGGAGAAAATCAGAAACTCAAGGGACTGTGGAACTGAATGTTACAAACTAAAACTAAATAAACAAATTTAATGTAAAAAATAAACATAGGGATGTGTGGTCCTTCTGGGATCAGAGATTTTTAAAAAATGTACTTGAGGCAAACTTTAAACTGTATAGCTAAGTCTAGTGTGTTCAAGGTTAGCTACAATGAAGAAGCAGTTGTTTAGAACTTAACCCAACAAAAGACTTTGTTATTTTTATTTTTTTTGGAAGAAATATTTTACAATTGATTTTCTTTAGAATTTCTAATATGTTGTAAAAACAAAAGATTAATGTTTTTTTTAAATGAACACCATTGTAATATAATGGAACAACTATTTATTAGAATCCTAGTATGTACAGAGCATTATATTAGATTCTAGGAAAAACAAAGATAATATGTCATGATTTCCTGTCCTCATAGTGTTTACAATCTAATAGGGAGACAAGATGTCAATATAACCAATTGTCATACATGATCTTGCATCAGAAAATAACATAAACATAGCCGAGTTCCTTGTGAAGTATGTGGTGGGAGATCTGTTGTGACTTTGTGGAGTAAAGTTACATGGAAAGAATTGGTTTTTGTGCCTGACTTCTCAAGGACTGGTAGAACTTAACTGGGCAAATGTTGAGATGGGAAGAGAATGTTAGGTACAATAAATCGTTTGAACAAAGGCTTAGATGTCTAAGAGTGAAGTGCATGTTTGGGAGGAGAACATTGCTGGTTTGAAAATAGAATATGTGACAGGAAATGGAGGCAGACTGTGAAGTGGTGAAAGGCAGGAAGAACTAAATGTTATTAGACAGCCAATAGGGAGACTTTGAATATTTTTTAGTAGAAAAGTTACATGACCATATTTATTCATAAGGTTATTCTGTCTGCACTTTGTAGAATGTATTAGAGGGCATAAGGACTGGGAGCAGAAAGAGTTATTAGGGATTGTCTGCAACACTTTAAATAAATGTTAAATTATGTCTAATCCATTTTGGTGGTGATAGAAAGGAGAGGAAAGGTAGGCAAAATATTGCAAAGGTGGAAATGCTAAGGCATAGTAATGAACCAGATAGAACTGAAAAAAAAAGCCCTTCAATATATCTAAATTTGGTATTTACCTGGCCTCTTGTGTTCTAAACTATGACACAGAAACAGCACAAATTATAGTTGGATCCAATGAGCTGGAAGTCCTTCTATGATTATTATTAATATTTGGAATTATAGGTAAATTTTCTTTTCAATCATTCAAAATTCTCCAATACTACTTTCATTTGAACTTCTTCCCAGGTCCTCATCTATTGAGTGATTGTTTTAAAAAAGAAATGTATGTTCTCTTCCTTTCAATGTCCCCATTTTCCCCATAAATAATTATCTCTCACTTTTTTTGTTTCTTCTACTCTTTTCCTTTTCATAATACCATATCATGTAACCAAGCATCTTATTCCATAAGTGTCATCGGGGAATTAGGCATTTTCTGTATCAAAATAAAAGAGTAGACAGGAGTGGAGCCAAGATGGCAACGTAGAAGCAGCAAAACTCCACAGCTCCCACATAACCACCCTGAGAACCCATAAAATGGGACTCTAAACAAATTTTCGAGCTCCAAAACTCTCGAAAATACAGAAAACACATCTGTTGCTACAGGCAGCTCAGCAGGTGGGGCTCTTCACAGCAGTCTGGGAGCCACTGCCGGCACAGCTGGAAATCCCGGCACGGCCAGGCCCCAGGGCATCAGATGGAGGAGCCTAGTCTATAGGAGAGCAGATAGGCTGCACTGGAGGTAGAGTTACCACATTTATCATGCCAGAAGAAAAAAAGTCTAAGAGAAAGTTCAGTGGATTTTGATAAATTTGGGGGAGAAGAGCAGTCCGGCCAAACTGCTCCCAGGGCAAGGAAGTAGCGGGAGGTGGCTGTGGCAGCAGAATGGCTTAGAGCAGCAGCGGCCTGCACTGGGCTACTTCAGAGCCTCTGGCCTCCAGATAGCAGGGGGCTGAGGTGATCAATCAGGGCCAAAGGCTCTTGTGGTGAACAGCCTGGATCTGGATTGCGGTCTTGAGTGGTAGTCCTGGGGTGTTCTTTCAGTGAGCCAAAGCTGGGGGGGGCGGGGCTACAGTACTCCACTAATAGCTCCAGCAGCTTTGAAGGCCCCAGCAATTTAAGACAGAGCTTTCTCCCACCAGGAAGCAGAGTTCCACAGAGTCAGAACTTGCACACCAAATGCTTCCAAGACACTGGAAGAATGCCTACTAACAATGGATCGAGTTAGAAAGGACTCTGAAAACCAAATATGAGAAATGGAGGAAAAATTGGAAAGAGAAATGAGAATGATGCGAGAAGGTCATGAAAAGAGAGTCAACAACCTGACTGAAGAAAACAATACCTTAAAGAGCAAATTAACTCAGATGGCAAAGGAGGGCCAGAAAGCCAATGAGGAGAAGAATGCCTTAAAAAGTCGAATTTGCCAGATGGAAAAAGAGTCTCAAAAGCATTCTGAAGAGAATAATTCCTTCAGAATTAGAGTGGAGCAGGTGGAAGCTAATGACTTTATGAGAAACCAAGATACTATTAAACAGTTACAAAAAAATGAAAAAATAGAAAGCAATGTGAAATATCTCCTTGAAAAAACCACTGAACTAGAAAATAGATCCAGGAAAGACAATTTGAAAATCATTGGTCTACCTGAAACCCATGACCAGAAGAAGAACTTGGAAAGCAGCCT